>JAGFNQ010004005.1:162253-235938 GCA_024364735.1 Boesenbergia rotunda | reverse complement strand
TCTCTTTTCTTGAATGTAGTTTAATTTTATTAGGGTTGTCCTTTCAGGTATGGAGTTCCTTTTTTTCAAAAGAAGTTTATTTCCAATTTTATTTGGTGGTTCTCAAAAATCAAAAGAACTGTTAGAATATTGTAAATATGACTAGGGATAATTTGATGTATCTTAATTTGTATTTTATCTAAAATACAAATTAGTCGTTAGAATAGAATCCTGATTTATTTCCTAGTATAGAGTTCTAATTATTTCTTAGAATAAGTCCTAACTTTGTATATACATAGGACTTATATCTTGTAATATTTGGTGAGAGGAATTCTTTAACATGGTATGAGAGCACAAAGTTTAAGTTTTTCCTTTATCCGAAAATTCTTTTTTTGCCTTAAATCTTGGCCAATCCGTTTCTCTTTTCCCCTCTCTCCACGTGATGCTGTTGTTCTTCCTTGCGACGCTGCTGTTCTTCTCCTGCACGCGACGTTGCTATTCTCTAGAGAAGCCGAAGATGTTGTTCTCTAGAGAAGTCGAAGCTGCTGTTCTTCTCCTGCACGCGTCGTGAGCTCCGGAAACACGTCGCTCTCCACACGTGATCATGTTCGCTCTGCACCTGATCGCGTCCTCTCTCCACCCAATCATGTCGCTCCCCACGACCTGCTCGTGCAAGACAACCCCTTCCTTTTCTTGCTCGGCTCGCAACCTCCATTTTCAGTTGCGCTGAACGCCGTAGCACGCCGTGTGCTGTTCTTCGCAGTGTGCTTTCCTTTGTCGAACGTAGAAAGGCTCCTCCGTCGCGTGCATATTCTGGCGTCTATTCCTGACACCGACAACCTTTCAACAACCCAAAACTGATCAATGACTACCTCTGGCACTCCAAAGCCGGATATCTTAATCTTTACCAACCACATCACTACACTACTCTCTTCTGAGCAGTTGGATGGTAAGGACTACTCTTGAGCCTCTCACATTGAACTTTGGCTTGTTGGACAGGGTTATTGAGACACATCTCACCCAAATCAAAGAGGATGCTCAAGTCGCCGATCGACCTTTGTGGAAAAACGTTGACACTCAGTTGTGTTGTATTATCCGAACCACAATTCATCCATCTCTTAGGGATGTCTTCTGTACTCACAAAATTTGCAAAGCTGTTTGGATATGGGCTCAACAACTCTTTACAAATACCTCTCGACGACTATCAAGTTTGTAAAGATCTCATGAACATCCTCAGTGCTCATCAGATTAAGGATTCTATGTCAACTTATCTGGGTTTGGTCTCTAGCCTTCTTTGTGACTTCAATGAACTGCTTCCACCTACGGCCACTCTTGTTGCAGAGTTTGAAAATCGATTTTTTTTTTGTCTGGCTTTATATGGTCTACCCACAGATTATTCTCATGTTCGTGATCAGATTCTGGGCAGCCCCACAGAAGCTACCATGGATAGTACCTGGGCGACTCTCCTTCGTGTCCCTGCCAAAGTCTTGTTACCTCCTTCCGTTCCTATTGACTTATCAACTTTGGTCTCTCGAAGCAATACCAGACCTCCACCCCGTAAGGGTAGCAAAGGACGTCCTTGGTGTGATCACTGTCATCGATCAGGACATACGATTGATAAATGTTGGAGTCTACATGGCCGACCTCCTCGTGCTGTTCAGATCGTCCAGACTTCTGTCGCTTCTTTAGCTTCCACTTCACAGTTGCCACCGGAGCCGACCCCACCGCCTTCCTATGTCGACTTTCTGAAATGGTATGAGGATCGACAAGCTTCTGATTCCATTGCTACCGTTGCACACGCTGGTAATTCCTTTGTTGGCATATCTCGATCTTCGGATTCCTGGGTTCTTGATTCTGGGGCCACTGATCATATCATTGGTAATAAATCTTTTTTTTCTTCTCTCACTACTTCCGGTTATTTACCCTTTGTCACCATGACAAATGATTCTCAAACTCAATCCCAGGGTGTTGGTATTGTTCATCCTTCTCCGTCTCTCTCTATTCATAATGTTGTTTATGTTTCCGGAGCTCTCTTTAATTTGTTATCAATAAGTCAACTTACTCGGTCTTTTGATTGTGTCATCTCTTTTACTAAAACTTTTGTTTCTTTACAGGACCGGAGTACGGGGAGGATGATTGGCTTTAGATGTGAGTCTCATGACCTATATCGGCTTCACTGACCCTCTCTTGTTGGGTCAGTGACGGTATCTCCTCTTCTTATTCATTCTTAGTTAGGATATCCAGGACTTGATAAGTTGAAACAATTACATTCTAACCTTTCTCACTTAGAGTCTTTGGCTTGTGAGTCATGTTAATTAGGAAAGCATGCTCGTAGTTCTTTTTCTCCTCGCACTGAGAGTCGGGCTACGCCCTCTTTTGCTTTGGTTCATTTTGATGTCTCGGGTCCTAGTTGTATTTCTTCTACATTGGGGTCTCGATATTTTGTTACTTTTACAGACAATTTTTTTCATTGTACTTGGTTATATCTCGTGAAAGATAGTTCAGAATTGTTTTTTATTTTACAATCTTTTTTCCATGAAATCAAAACTCAATTTGGTATCTCTTCGAACCTTGCAAAGTGATAATGCACGTGAATATCTATCTACTCCGTTTCGGGCCTTCTTGGTGTCTTATGGTGTGTTGCATAGGACGTCTTATCCTACTATCCCCCAACAGAATGGAGTTGCAGAACACAAGAATCGCCATCTTCTCGAGACCACCCAGACTCTTCTTTTCCACTCTTATGTTCCTCATCGATTTTGGGGTGATGTTGTACTTACTGCGTGTTATCTCATCAATCGCATGCCTTCCTCTACTCTACAAGGTCAAATACCTCATCAGTCTCTTCATCCTTTACCACTAAGGTCTTTGGTTCTATATATTTTGCTCTTGATCTTGACATTGCCAAACTCTCTCCCTGGTTTCATAAATGTGTCTTCCTTGGGTACCTACGGTCTCAGAAAGGGTACAAGTGTTATTCCCCTATTTTTCGTCGGTATTCATATTTACTGATGTCACGTTCTTTGATTCGGTTCCATTTTTTAGGCCTAACGCATCCCCGTCCAAGCTTTTTCCTTCTAGGTCTACGCCAGCGACTATCTTTTACCCTCCGGAGGATATTACCTTCAGCCCCATCTCCTCCTCCATTGTGGGTTTATCAACGTCATCCTCGTCCTGCTTTGCTGCCACCCAGTGCTGACACTGCCGTGGACATATCTTTGAAGCCAAGTCATTTGCTTCTTCCTCCGGTCCCATCTCCTATGTCTGATATTCCTATTGCACTTCGAAAAGGTGTGCGTTCTACTCGTAATCCTTCTCCTTATTATGCTTCTTTGAGTTATCATCGTCTTTCTCCTTTCTATTATTCTTGTCTTTTCTTTTTGTCGTCTGGTTCTCTTCCAATGACTGCAGGTGATGCCTTTGCCCATCCAGAATGGAAACAGGCTATGCTCGACGAAATATGTGCTTTATAAAGCAATGGGACTTGGGACCTCGTTCCTCTACCACCATGAAAATCAGTTATTGGTTGTCGATGGGTATATACGGTGAAAGTTGGTCCAGACGGAAAAGTTATCTGGCTTAAAGCCTAAGGGCTATACTTAGATCTTCGGATTGGATTATGGGAATATTTTTTTCTTGTTGCCAAGATGTCCTGTGTGCGTTTATTCCTATCCATTGCTGCGATTCGACATTGACCTCTTTATCAGTTGGACATCAAAAATGCTTTCTTACATGGTGACCTGCTCGAGGAAGTTTATATGGAGCAACCTCCGTATTTTGTTGGTCAGGGGGAGTCTTCTGGTCTTGTATGTCGCTTGTGGAAATCTTTATATGGTCTCAAGCAGCCATCCAAAGCATGGTTCGGTAGATTTAGTACTGTAATTCAATAGTTTGACATGACTCGGAGCGAGGTCGACCATTCTGCCTTTTATCACCACTCATCTACTGGTTGCATCTACTTAGTCATTTATATAGATGATATTATCATCACAGGTAGTGATCATCTCAAGATTTCACAGTTGAAACAACATCTTTTCAAATATTTCCAGACAAGGGATCTCGGCAAACTCAAATATTTCTTGGGGATAGAAGTAACACAGTCCAAAGATGGGATCATCATATCCCAAAGGAAGTATGCAATCGATATTTTGGAAGAAACAAAAATGTTAAACTCAAAGACGATTGACAACTCCATGGATCCTAATGTCAAGCTCCTGCCAAATCAGGGGAAGCCTCTTCCATATCCTGATCGATACAGGCGATTAGTAGGGAAACTAAGCTATCTTACTGTTACTCGTCTAGACATCTCATTTGTAGCAAGTGTAATAAGCCTGTTTCTCAACTCTCCATGCAAGGAACATTAAAATGCTGTGATCCTCATTATTCGATATTAGAGGCGCTCCAGGACAGTCTTTTGTACAGAGACAAAGGACATGCTTGAGTCGTAAAGTTTTCTGATGCAGATTAGGAAGATTCTCTCATTGATAGGAGATCTACTTTTGGGTTTTGTATATTTGTCAGAAATAATTTTGTTTCTTGGAAAAACAAAAAGTAGAATGTTGTAGCAAGATTCAATGCAGTGGTAGAGTATCGAGCTATGGCCATAGCCAGTCAAGAGCTTATATAGCTCAAACAGTTGCTTCAAGAACTATGATATAGAGAGATTACACAAATAGCACTTATATGTGACAATCAGGCCGCCATGCATATCGTTTCAAATCTAATTTTTCATGAGAGGACAAAGTATATTGAAGTCGACTATCACTTTGTCAGAGAGAAAGTTGTATCTGGAGAAATATCTACTAGTTATGTCAACTTACATGATCAACTAGCAGATATATTCACTAAGTCACTTAGAGAGTCCCGAATTGACTACATATGTAACAAGTTGGGTGCATATGATTTATATTCTCCAGCTTGAGTGAGAGTGTTAGAATATTGTAAATATAGCGAGAGATTATTTGATGTATCCTAATTTGTATTTTCCTAAAATACAAATTAGTCCTTAAAATAAAATCCTGATTCATTTTTTAGAATAGAGTCCTAATTATTTCTAAGAATAGGTTATAACTTTATATATAAATAGGGCTTATATCTTGTAATATTTGATGAGAGGAATTCTTTAACAACAACCTCAATTCCAAATCCTCTCTTGTGTAATAATCTTTGGCATAATAATATTCCTCATTTATGAGCTTTCATTTTCTATATGAGTCTTTTTTTTTTATCTCGCATCAGTTGGTATCTTTTCTTAGAGTGAGGTTTGATACATCAAAAAAATTACTGCTACAAGAATAAGCTGTAATGTTCCCGTTTGTAGAATGCAATTCAGTTTGTATTTGATTTAGACCCTATTGCTTAAAAAGGAGAGAAACAACTAGGAAAAGAATTCAGAGTAAAAGAATTGAAAAATGTTTTCCATCCAATTGTTTATTGGAGCAAAGAAAAGACATGGAAATTTAATTTTCAAAATTTTATTTGTTAAAAACATCAAAAAAAAAAAAGATTTAAAAAGAAAAAACATTTTAAAAATTTTAAAATAGGATCCATTGCATGTGAAAGAGATTTCCACCTAAATCAAACACAAGCAACATTGATGAAAATTGTCAATTGCTTTCCAGTATTTTCCTTTTCCCCTATTTTTGCGCTGAAGGAAATGGAGGGAATGTTATAATTTTTCTATTAGATTATTCTCATATGGGTTTCCTTCAGTCATAAAAAAGACACCCTTTAGATAAAATAAATAATGGAGATGGATTCAACTGTTTGAGATCTTTATCAACTCACTATGGGTCTGGTATAATTGGAGTGATTAAATTGTCCATTAGGAAGTTGAAGGAGAATATTCAATTTGTCTTTTGATGGTATAGATAGGTAAGAGTACTTCTACACAGGATGGTCAGTATTTCTTTATTGATTGAGACACTGCATGTTTGATAGTTTGATGTTTTCTTCTTTCTGTTTGGGATATGTATTACTCGTTATTTTAGGTTCTCTTACTGTACCTTATTCTTTCCTTCATGGCCATAACAAATTATATCACAGATTGCTAGAGAAATGGCAATCAGCCCTAGAAATTCAAGATTGGGTCTGACCACCCTTGTCAAGAACGTTGGATTCAGAGATCGTCCAGATAATCCAGATAGTGAATTAATTAATTATAAGGTGCTTAAATTTGACTCTTGTATTCTAATTTTTTGTTTTAATCTTTGGGTAATAGTCTGGCTATGTCTTTGTTAATGTGTCTTCATGATTTTAGTGGGATGATCCTTACGTAATACCTGCTGACATGACTCCTGAGCTGTCTGAACTCTTCACTCGAGAGCTTACGAGAGTAATAGCTTTTGTCTTTGCATTTAAAAATAGTGCAGTGATTCTAAATTAGTCTGACAGTTTCCTAAAGCTTTGAAGTTTAACTTTCTTTACACAGTATATAGAAGAAACAGAAGAGCTTGCCATGAAAGGTTTATTGCAGAATAGACATATACTTGATGCAATCGCCAGTGAACTCTTTGAAAAGTCAAGGATAACAGGACTGGTATAAGAGATTTGGAAAAAAAAGTACTTTATTTAGAATTTTGGTCTTCCTCAATGATATGAATATATTCACTATAAATTCTTCACCTTGTTTTTCTATCAAAAGCATATCTTTTGGGGGAATGTTTTATGTTTCTTCGAGTTCAATAAACAGCTTAGATCATCAGGAAAGCTTTGAATTCTTTTAAGCGAAAACAAAGTAGATGCTAGATGAAAGACTGCAGATGTGAGAGGGATGATGAATCAGCAAGAATGACAGTGGCTATGACTACATAATGATATGGTTTATTGAGGTAGGAAGGATGCATATGTGAGTAAATAAAAAAAGGGGAATGTGAATATGAGCAACAATGCAATGAAATGCTGCACAGTGGGGATGGAGGACTAGTTTTTGTGGGGAAAGGAAGGTGGGTGGTGGCGAAGGGTGGGGACGTCTCTAATGCCAAAGTAATGATTAGGTTGAAATGTTGATAATTTACTATGTCTAACAATAAATAACACAGGAAAAAGAGATATGAGAGTAAACCACTTATTTCCAACACAGTTCATTGTGCTCCTATTGAATTTATATGACTTGGAGACATCTTTTTTTGTTTATTTGTTTACTATCAAATCCCAGCAATTTCCTTTCTAGTACCACTCCAGTGCAATATTACTTGATGTTTACAGAAGACTGTCTTATAATAAAATAACTTTAATTAAGAACCATATCATTGTATCATTGGTGTCTGATGGTTTTCCTTATCTCATGTGTCTTTCCTTTTTTCTTAAAGAAAAAAAAATCTTATCAAAGAGTTCGGTAAGGTATTATCTAATTCATGTCTCTTCCAGGAAGTGGATGACAGAATTAAGCAAATGTCTCCAATAATGTTTGAAGATCTGGCAAAACCTTTTAAGGTTAACTTGGAGCAGGTATTATTCTGTTGCTTCTCTGATAAGGCTCATTACTGATCAAAATGTGCCACGTGGCATTCAATCTGTATTTGATATTTCTTGATTATTTTGTTGATTCACTTTCAATAGCAGATAGCAAACTTGAATGATTTGAACTCTTCTGTCGTCATGCTTTATAGTCAATTAATTTAGGATCTACTGGTCTCGAAATTCTTCACCTTCTCTTCCTGGAGTATAATCGAAAAGGATGGTTCTGTTGCATTTCCTCTTTCACAATCTATAAATTAGAAAAAAAAAGTGATTGAAAAATTAGGTCAAATTGTTGTTTGGCCCATACATCAATCATGTCCTTATTAAGGACATCAAATTTGCACTAATATTGTGATTTTTCTTAAAACTTAAGGTTAGTTAAAATTATAAAATATACAAATCAAATTGACATCCTTAGACTTTATTAGTAATGTAATATCTTATTTAACAACCTAATATGAGTACTGATCAAGATGTATACAATTTTCTTCCCCTCACTTTCATCAAATTACAAACTATGGACTATATCGTTTCTTTTAGAGTTGAAATGAAATGGACAACGGAACATTTTGTTGAGTATTTTGGCCGTTGATGCATCAGAATGATAATTTTTCAACTCATAGTTATCAAAAATCTCAAATTGCACTGTCTTACTTATCTCACTCCCACAATGGTGTCTGACTGGGTCTTCCTCTATGATAATTTAGATAAGCACAATTCTTTTAAATTCTGATTCATAAAATATAGCTCTACTAGAGAGCTATAAGAATTGTGATTCATATAAATAATTCTCCTACTTGTTTAGGTTTGTGATATAAAATAGTACTCCTATCGGCTTAAAATTTTGAAATATTTCAATCATGATCTAGTGGACCTAGATAAAAATTATATCTTTATATTCATTCTCTATCATAATTCATTCAAGTTCTTGATTGTCTTGAAACAATCAAATGTTCCATGATCAAGGATGTGTGAGATTTCTTCTGTTTGAGTTGGGCTTATGGGCAATCTTAGAAGGAGAGGCTTTTATTCTTCAAAGAAAATGAAAGTTTTTAAAATTTGGAACCACTATTTTCTTTGCAAGCTCCTACCTCTTTATCGCTCTTTTATTATTTCTCATACTTCATTTGTTGGAGGAATTGAGTTGTTAGATGTAATTCTTGAGATTTTTTTTTCTAGTAGTGTGGGTGTGGTAAGACATGTAATATGCTGCTTCTATGACTGAGCAACAAATGTTTTCTCAACGACGAATATCATGGTGCATATTTACCCAAAATGGGAACCATTGATACTATGAACTTGCTAGCTAGAACTATTTTCCTTATCCGGAGTGTTCTCTATCAGAATTATCTCCAGGCATGCTTGACAATCCAACTTTTTATGCTCATCTATTTACCTTTATCATAGTAGTAGTTTTATTCTTTGCATTAGGAAACCCTCATCAACCTGATGCTAGAACCTGATGTTTGTTAATTCCCTCGGGTGAAGTTCCATTAGATAATTCTTTTGTTATCTCCTTCAGGATGGACCATTCCCAGTAAACAAACAGTTGAATTATCAATCCCCAGTCATCTATCCTGCTCCTCTCCACCGTTGCTGAGTTCAGGAAGTAAACTGGTGCCATCGTCTCCATCTGTCTTCCTAGATACTCCACGACAGACATTTTTGAGAAACTGTCGATTCTTCACCAAAATTCAACAGCTTGTGACCACCACCTTGTTCTACAACAAACTCATGAAGTTGTCGAATGTTGCTGCAGAGACCTTTTGTTGTCAGATTGGTGCACGCACGGAAGTTGGTCATTTTGTTTCTCCAGTTTTACATGCTGTAAATTGGAGATCTCTCTGACTGCCGCGACTATAGCATTACAGTGAATCCACATGACCTTGGGCACACAGCAACTTCCATTGGCGCATGGCTTGTAATCTCAAAATCTTCCACTACGATTGATTTTAATTATATTCGAAAATGATTTTTCAATTTTGGTGTGATACATTTGGTGGCTCAACAAGGCTCATTCTGTGCATGGGTAGAGACTACTGATGACTAGAAAATCTATAAAGAGAAATTCCTTTTTATATGAAGCTATTGATATCTACGGAATGGGGTTTTATCTAAACTAGTTTTTTTATTGTGTTTATTCCAATTTTGATAAAGTAAACATAAAATCAAGGATGATAAGCATATTTATCAACTTTCATGTGTCTGTTTCTACTCCAATGTCGATGCACCATCGCAAGAAAATAGTTTTTTTATTTCACCTTGATCGTTTATTTTTATAAATCTACTTGGCGACTAATTCGACTATACCTGAGGATTGCAAGAGCACCCCTACAAGCATCCGTGGGCGGTTTCATAGGGTAGAAAGATTTGTTAAGAAGTTATCTAAACTACAAAAAGATTTAATTGTGGACTCATTAGTCTTCTCCTTTCAGTGAGTTTCGGACTGTCAAGATTCTTCATTAATTTTTCTTTATAGAAATTATGTTCTTGTGGTTCTGTTTTAGCTGAATTGAAAGACTATACTGTATTGTTATTCTTTAGATTAAACATAATACCCCATAATTAAATATCTAAGGTGGTAGTAAACTTATAGAAATTTTATCAAGCATTGATCAAGCATATCATATTATTTTCACTTGTCTTTTGGTGTCAGATGCACTCTGAATGTTTTCTATACAATGTCCGTATTAGGTTAATTGTTTTCTCAAACTTATTCAGTATTTCATGAATATAGTATTAGCTTAAGGGTAAATTTTCCTAAACTCCCCACTTACCAAGTCAATTTTTCATGCAATCCCTACACAAACTTTTCTTTACATGCAGTCCTTGATGGGATGTTTGGTGAGTATTATTTGAAGAAAATTGAGTATAAAAGTTAGAAAATTGAGTATGACAGTTTGCATCCACCACATCAATAACCCTGTACTCAATTTTTATTTTTTTATACTCAAGTTTCACTCTTTTATACTCAGTTTTCACTGATGTATAGTCAATTTTCACCCTTTTATACTCAAATCTATCAGGGAGTAAAAATAAAGAAAAATTTGTGTGGGGAGTGCATGCAAAGTTCAAAGGGCTATTGAGGAGTTTATGACAATTTACCGTTAGCTTATATATATATATATATATATATATATATATATATATATATATATATATATATATATATATATATATATATATATATATATATACACACGAAAATGCTCTGCTGGGGACCGCGATGTGCAGACTGATCGGTCAGGCACTTGCCTGACCGATCAGGCACTTTCCTGATCGGTCCCCTTGACCGATCAGGCTCCTCAGCCACCGACGGGTTTACCGCTACCCCTAGAGTCATCACGCCGACGGGTTCATCGCTACCCCCTAGGGTTCACTGTTGATGCAGTCTGGCCCGGTTGTTGTTTTGGTGTTTGACAATGATTTAAGTTTGGTCGAGCGAATTTGGGTTAAAGTCCTGGTCGGGGACTGGGCATGAAACCCTGGTGAGTGAAGCCAGGTCCTAGCTTGTGAAGCTAGGTTGAAATCTCGGTGAGTGAAGCCGGGTCCTGGTGAGTGAAGCCAGGTGTTGGAAATCCCGGTGAGTGAAGCCGGGTCCCGGTGAGTGAAGCCAGGTGTTGGAAAAGTCCTAATTCGGAAGGGTTGGGTGAAAAGTCCTAGCTTGGAGGGCTAGGTGAAAAGTCCTAACTTGGAAGGTTAGGTGGAAATTCCCATCCTGGAGAATTAGGTGAAAAGTCCTAACTTGGAAGGTTAGGTGTAAATTCCCATCCTGGAGAAAAGTCCTGGCTTGGAGGGTCAGGTGCCTAGCTTGGAGGGCTAGGTTGGATGAAGGTCTAACTCGGAGGGGTTGGGTGAAAAGTCCTAGCTTGGAGGGTTAGGTGAAAAGTCCTAGCTTAGAGGGCTAGGTGAAAAGTCCTAACTTGGAGGGTTAGGTGCAAATTCCCAACTTGGAGAGTTAGATTGAAAAATCCTTAGCTTGGAGGGCTAAGGTGAATGAAATCCTAGCTTGGAAGGCTAGGTCTGCGTCTCTGGATCGGTCTGGTGACCGATCAGGGAGTTGGCACGCTGCTCCTTCGTGGATCGGTCTGGTGACCGATCCAGCGATGTCTGATCGATCTGATGACCGATCAGGGAGTATGTGTTTCACTCACTGCACAGCTCCTGATCGGTCTGGTGACCGATCAGGGAGCCCACAGTGAGTTGAGTTCCCCTACTGATCAGGTTCTGAACGGTCTGGTGACCGATCAAAGACTTAGGATTTGATTTCCGCGGTTATTGTTCACTCAGACCTGGACCGATCAGGAAGTAGCCTGATTGGTCTGGTGACCGATCAGGCTGGAGCCTGGATTGGTCAATCAGGAGTATGCAGAAGACTACTGGATCGGTCTGGTGACCGATCAGGGTCCTTCCTGATCGGTCTGGTGACCGATCAGGCGCAGAACTTTAATTCAAATACGCTGTCAGAAGCTCTGATCGTGTCTATTTTCACTGCCGATTCTCTGCTACTTGCTGATTTCTTTTTGATATGCACTGCTAAGCTTCTATTGGAGTGTGCAGGCTTTACAGGGATGATTCAAACATTGGAGGAGAGTCAATGGGAGGCTTTCCTTAGAGCAGGTTTGGCTGTTTCCTTGTTTCAGGTCTCAACGGCGTCTGGAGAGCAGCTGGCAACTGACGGAGGCTCAGCTGGAGAGGGTCTTCAGTGGACTGAGTGCTCAGGAAGTCAGGAGGTCAGGCTGTGGCTTCAGTGGATGCTGATGGAGAGCCTGGTGATGGGAGCAGAGGCTTAAGACGAGGCTGGAAGCAGAGGAGCGACAACAAGGGGAACAGACAGGAACTTGAGGAGTTTGGCTGGGCTGTGGGTTGTGCTCTCTGTTGCTTTGTGCTTGAGCGTTCTTGTTTCATCTTTGTGAGCTTCCCTTCTCGAGTGTCTCGTGTGCTTAATCTTGTATTCATCTACTGAGACAGCTTGTGGAGAGGTTACTCCACCGAGAAGGAGGCGCTTGATATCCGGTGTTCACCGGGGCTTGATCTGCCGATGATCAAGGGATCGCCCACCTCACGAGCACGCCAAGGAGTAGGGGCATGTTATCCCCGAACCTTGTACATCTCCGTCTTAGCGTTTGTTTGGTTTGAGTTCCTTTCTCTGCTTAGTTTCTTTGTTCTGCATTTGCTTCCGCTGCCTAACTCTGAAGTGCAGAATAGTTTTGAAAAGCTCAAGAAATTGTGATTGTCTATATTCACCCCCTCTCTATAGCCATCTCGTTCCCAACAAGTGGTATCAGAGCTTGGGGCTCTGTTCAAGGCTTAACATCCGAGAGCTTACAACATGATGGCTGGAAGAGAAGGAATGAGCACAAACCGACCTCCACTCTTCGACGGCACAGATTTTCAATATTGGAAATCGAAGATGGAGTTTTATTTGAAGACAAACATGAGCATATGGTTCTCGGTCAAAGAAGGTTTCATCCCTCCAAGAGATGTTGAAGGAAAAGATCTCGATTTCTTAAGTTGGTCGGCTGAGCAAATAAGAAAGAGTGAAGCAAATGCCAAAGCAGTGGTCACTTTGCAATGCGGGTTGACCAAGGAGGAGTTGATCAAAGTTGGTCCCTTTACAAGTGCAAAGGACCTATGGAACAAAATCTTTGAGCTCCATGAGGGAACTCAAGATACACGGATAGTCAAGAAGGACCTCCTTCTCAGCCAACTCCAAAACTTGACAATGGGAGAAAACCTGTAAGTATGCTTCATTGTCGATTCAAAGAAGTATTGAATGGTCTCCACTCCATTGGTGAAGAGGTAGAAAATCGAGACCTAGTGAGGTATGTTCTTAAATCATTTCCCAGGAATGCCTTGTGGTCATCCATGGTGGATGCTTACAAGGTTTCCAAGGACTTATCTTTTGTTAAGTTAGAGGATTTCTTTTGTGAGATGGAATTACATGAGATCTCTAACCAAAGTCCCACAGAGAAAGGGATTGCTTTAGTGGCAGGTGACAACAAGAAGAAGAAGGAGGAGAAGAACACTCACTGTCACATGACATTCATGGCACTAGAGGACTCGAGAGAAGAAAGTGATAACGAATCAAGCTCCTTAACCGCGCCTTCATCATCTTCGGATGATGAAGAGGTAATATCTCCCGAGTTGGATAAGTGCTATAGAGCTATCGCATGTTTAACCAAATTGTTAAAGAAATCTAAGAATAAGGTTAAGTCATTGAAGTTGGAAGTAAAAGAATTAAAATCCTCTATGGTTGAGGATATTAATGACTTCCATAATGAATGCCTTGAGATGAGAATAAGATCTTGAAGGGTGAAATTGAAAATCTCAAGATTGTTCTTGAGAAATTTTCAACAAGCTCCAAAACCCTAGACATGATCTTGAACTCCCAAAGGGAGGTTTACAACAAGGCCGGTATAGGTTACCGACCTAAAGAACCAACCTTTGTGTCATTAATGTCTAGAACACATTTTAGATCATCAAATGTTCCTAGGGTTAAAAAGAAAATGACTAAGGCATGAGTGCCAAAGTCTTTGATTGAAAGTTCTTTAGGTCCCAAAATTTGGGTACCTAAAACCTCTATCTTTAAAATTGTATAAGCATTATTTGAGGGGGAGCATCTATCAACATGGGAGGTTGATATTTGGTGCTCCAAACCCATGACCAAAGGCAAAATTGTCATTCACATGGATGGTTATGGAAAATTCGAATTAAATGCTTTGAGCTCCATTGTTTTAGATCTTATGACAATATAATCCCTTGGCTAGTGATTTTTATGGTATTCATGTGTTAAAATACTTAGTCATGGTATAATCTACTTTAGTGTTTAAGTTCTTCCATGATCATGTATGCCATAATTTTCTTGTATGTATTATGCCAACATGAAGAATACATGGTTTGTGAAAATCACTATGAAAATCTCACAATACATGATTAGACAAAGAACATGAGTTTAAGGCCTAGGCTTAAGTTTTTCTTACTATTTTGGAGATGAATCTAGATGAGTATGCCATGACTTTGATGTTTGGATGATTAACATTAATCTATGACATGCCCATTTTGATTAAAAATAATATGAACACATAGCTTAAATTGATCATGATGTGAAATAAACATGTTTTGGAATTTTGATCATCCATTGGAATTGGCACAAACCTAATTTTGGTTAAGAACAACATGATCACATAGATTATGATGCTTTAAGTTCCATGACTTGTTTGATTTCCCACTGATCATGCTTTGATACAAACATGTGTTGATATTCAATTTCATGCTTAGAAAATTCTGATCATGCTTTGACACAAATCATGACATATATTTTGATTAAGGGAATCCTTAGAATCAAATGTATTACATCTATGCTTTGACACAAATCATGTTGATCACTTTGGGAAATGATTTTTAGTTAAAAAAAACCTTTTAGGATCAAACGGATTACACTTGATAGTGTTAGGGTTTGAGAATGGCTAAGAATTAAAATAAACCTGATTTCAGAGTTTCTGAAATTGATTTATGAAATCTGGAACTCAGAAAACATCCTGTGCCGAACCTAATCGGTCCACCGACCGATCAGGGATCCCTCTGATCGGTCCGGTGACCGATCAGACCAACTCTGATCAAGAAACTCCCAGATCGTTCCAAATTGATCCAAAACCTCCTCAAACCAATCAATTTTCATCGAATTGTATCAGATTACTGATCATACTGATACACACAAATCTGATACAAACCAAGTCAAATTGAAATGTACTTGATCTTCCATTGGTACAAACCTGGTACTAAGGGGGCACAAATTTGTTCAAGTGATACAAACTTAGTACTTAATAGTGATTTGATACAAAACTATGTTGGAATGTTCAAATTCATAAGAAAGGGTTTGTTGAGTAATGACTCTTGTTCTTAATGTCGTATTTCGGAATTGTTTCTGAAATATCGAATATTAATAGAGTCTATTTCACTGTTACGGAATGCAAATTGTCAATGCAGTCTGATCAGGAACGTATCAGAGGTTCATAATTTTTTTCTGAAATCTGATCGCTCCCCAGACTAATCAGATATGTTTCTGTATCACGTAATCAACAGACCTGGTTGGTCACGGAGATCAATCAGGACTATGTTTCAGATACAGTTGCATTCCTTACTCGTCCTATGAAGCATATACGTATTTGACCATGATATACTTCTGTATATGTCTTCACATGGAAGTCCAAGTGTTAATGTAGTCCGATCTTGAACGAATCAGAATTACAGAAATTTTTCTGAAAATTGATCATTCATAGATAAATCAAAAATTTTTCTGTATCGATCATCAGTCTGATGGAACTGCAATAATTGTTGTCATATGATGCATATACATTGTTGCCATGATACATTTATAGTATATGCCTCTCATATGTAATTCGAAACTTAACATTGATTATTTTGGGTTTGGGGAGAGACCCGTGTTTGAGGGGGAGGTATGTTCAAACTTAATAACCATACCCTTTTCGATGTTTGACAAGGGGGAGAAAATGGCTGATTAAGTTTATGGTTATTATAGGGGGAGGATCATGATTCCCTTATGAGAATGAAAGGACTTAAATTGATTGATACCTAAACTTAAATCGGGTTGTCAAACAACAAAAAGGGGGAGATTGTTGATGCAGTCTGGCCCGGTTGTTGTTTTGGTGTTTGACAATGATTTAAATTTGGTTGAGCGAATTTGGGTTAAAGTCCTGATCGGGGACTAGGCATGAAATCCTGGTGAGTGAAGCCAGGTCTTAGCTTGTGAAGCTAGGTTGAAATCCCGGTGAGTGAAGCCGGGTCCTGGTGAGTGAAGCCAGGTGTTAGAAATCCCGGTGAGTGAAGCCGGGTCCTGGTGAGTGAAGCCAGGTGTTGGAAAAGTCCTAATTCGGAAGGGTTGGGTGAAAAGTCCTAGCTTGGAGGGCTAGGTGAAAAGTCCTAACTTGGAGGGTTAGGTGCAAATTCCCATCCTGGAGAATTAGGTGAAAAGTCCTGGCTTGGAGGGTCAGGTGCCTAGCTTGGAGGGCTAGGTTGGATGAAGGTCTAACTCGGAGGGGTTGGGTGAAAAGTCCTAGCTTGGAGGGCTAGGTGAAAAGTCCTAGCTTGGAGGGCTAGGTGAAAAGTCCTAACTTGGAGGGTTAGGTGCAAATTCCCAACTTGGAGAGTTAGATTGAAAAATCCTTAGCTTGGAGGGCTAAGGTGAATGAAATCCTTGCTTGGAAGGCTAGGTCTGCGTCCCTGGATCGGTCTGGTGACCGATCAGGGAGTTGGCACGCTGCTCCTTCGTGGATCGGTCTGGTGACCGATCCAGCGATGTCTGATCGGTCTGGTGACCGATCAGGGAGTATGTGTTTCACTCACTGCACAGCTCCTGATCGGTCTGGTGACCGATCAGGGAGCCCATAGTGAGTTGAGTTCCCCTACTGATCAGGTTCTGAACGGTCTGGTGACCGATCAAAGACTTAGGATTTGATTTCCGCGGTTACTGTTCACTTAGACCTGGACCGATCAGGATGGAGCCTGATTGGTCTGGAAGCAGCCTGATTGGTCTGGTGACCGATCAGGTTGGAGCCTGATTGGTATGGTGACCGATCAGGCTGGAGCCTGGATTGGTCTGGGGACCAATCAGGAGTATGCAGAAGACTGCTGGATCGGTCTGGTGACCGATCATGTGCAGAACTTTAATTCAAATACGCTCTCAGAAGCTCTGATCGTGTCCGTTTTCACTGCCGATTCTCTGCTACTTACTGATTTCTTTTTGATATGCATTGCTAAGCTTCTATTGGAGTGTGCATGCTTTACAGGGATGATTCAAACATTGGAGGAGAGTCAATGGGAGGCTTTCCTTGGAGCAGGTTTGGCTGTTTCCTTGTTTCAGGTCTCAACGGCGTCTGGAGAGCAGCTGGCAACTGACGGAGGCTCAGCTGGAGAGGGTCTTCAGTGGACTGAGTGCTCAGGAAGTCGGGAGGTCAGGCTGTGGCTTCAGTGGATGCTGATGGAGAGCCTGGTGATGGGAGCAGAGGCTTAAGACGAGGCTGGAAGCAGAGGAGCGACAACAAGGGGAACAGACAGGAACTTGAGGAGTTTGGCTGGGCTGTGGGTTGTGCTCTCTGTTGCTTTGTGCTTGAGCGTTCTTGTTTCATCTTTGTGAGCTTCCCTTCTCGAGTGTCTCGTGTGCTTAATCTTGTATTCATCTACTGAGATAGCTTGTGGAGAGGTTACTCCACGTAGAAGGAGGCGCTTGATATCCGGTGTTCACCGGGGCTTGATCTGTCGACGATCAAGGGATCGCCCACCTCACGGGCACGCCAAGGTGTAGGTGTAAGTTATCCCCGAACCTTGTACATCTCTGTCTTAGCGTTTGTTTGGTTTCAGTTTCTTTCTCTGCTTAGTTTCTTTGTTCTGCATTTGCTTCCGCTGCCTAACTCTGAAGTGCAGAATAGTTTTGAAAAGCTCAAGAAATTGTGATTGTCTATATTCACCCCCCTCTATAGCCATCTCGTTCTCAACATTCACCACACCCCCTCTGGGATATAGTTTTGTTCGGGGGCGGCGGCCGAAGGCCGCCGTTGGTGTGGAGGAGTTGCCGACGCCAGGGAAGTACGCAGGCCCGTGATCGATCAGGCAAGTGCCTGATCGGTCACCAGGCTCGGTCCGCACGGGTCCGCAACACGCGGTCCGCAACATAGCATTTCTCTCTCTCTCTCTCTCTCTCTCTCTCTCTCTCTCTATATATATATATATATATATATATATATATATATATATATAATGGGGTTGAATAACCCGTGGTAGGCACGTGAGATGAAGAAGCTGCGCGATACGCCAAGTCTGAGTGACTTTCCTCCTAGAGCCCCAGAACCCCCCTCGGGAGACACGCCCAGGAAAGTCAGCCAGAAGAGCCCTCCTAGGATCACCTCGGGGGTTGGGTCCTGAGACTACCTCCGGGAGTTATAGCGCCCACCTGGGCCAGAAGGCCCCGAGATCATCTCGGGGAAGTGGAGCCCGAGCTACTTTCGACCTCAAGTAACGATCCTCCCTTTCTTTACGAACCTATGGATAACCATTCCCGCTATACGGAGTTATCACGATCCTTGAGTATCACAACGGGTCGAAGCGTAAGGGCGGGCGAATCGTTTCAAAGGTTATCGAGTAACCGCCAAAAGGGGGAGGAGGACGTGGCATAAAACGCGGAGACGTGGCACCAGTCAAGGAAGGCACCTAGGCTGCCGCCGCAGGTATAAAAGGTAGTCCCACTCCTCTGGTAAGGGGGTTGAGCACTCTTTGTTGCTCTTACATTCGTCCTACTTGCTGCTCCTTTTTCCTCATCGAGACACTGACTTGAGCGTCGGAGTGGGCTCCGCCGGACAATCTCTGGCGTGTCCCCCCTAACGCTCGTGTTGATCTCGCAGGGCGCGACGTTCCTCTCCTCCCTTCAGCATCCACGTGGGCTGGACTTCAGTGACGTGCTGTTGGTGTCGATTCCTTCCAGAACAATATATATATATATATATATATATATATATAATTCTGATCAGCTGTGGACCGCGTGTGGACTGACACCTGATCGATCACCAGACCAATCAGGCAGGTGCTTGATCGGTCTGGTGACCGATTAGGCACACAACCTGCGACTTCTCGACACCAACGGCGGCCTTCGGCCGTCGCCCCCGAACAAAACTATAACCCAGGAGGTGCGATGAACCCTAGGGGGTAGGGTGGTACAGGTGAACCCGTTGGGGACGCTCCTGAGCCTCCGGTGGCCGATCAGGCACACGACCTGCGACTTCTCGACACCAATTGCGGCCTTTGACCGCCGCCCCCGAACAAAACTATAACCCAGGGGGATGCAATGAACCCTAGGGGATAGGGTGAACCCGTCGGGACGCTCCCGAGCCTCCGGTGGCCGATCAGGCGCCAGTCCGCAGCTGATCATTTATATATATATATATATATATATATATATATAGCTCTGCGCGATTGATGCACCAGACCGATGAGGCAAGGACTTGATCGGTCTGGGTCAGTGGTCTGTACGAGAAATCCGCACATCATGATCCGCAGGAGAACATATATATATATATATATATATATATATATATATAAGGTACATTAGCTAGAGCTTCTAGCAGCGTACGTCTATATATATATATATATATATATATATATATATATATATATATATATATATATATATATATATATATATATATATATAAAAGGTACATTAGCTAGAGCTTCTAGCAGCGTACGTCTTTAATAGAAACTTTAGACACATTAAATTAATTAAGAGATAGCTAGCTAGTTTGATAAATTTAATAGGAGCTGGTCTGCCAGCCGAATAGATAAGTCATCATTTCTTTCCGCTGAATGAAAATCTACCGATCGACGTTATGCATTACTTGATTAATTCTTCTGCATGCAATCGAGATAGCTAGCTAGTTTGATAAATTTAATTGGAGCTGGTCTGCCAGCCGAATAGATAAGTCATTATTTCTTTCCGCTGAATGAAAATCTACCGATCGACGTTATGCATTACTTGATTAATTCTTCTACATGCAATCTTGTCCTTTGAGCGTATAATCAATTATCTTGTTTGTCACGCCTCCAGAGACACATGCTTCCTCGAAAATCGAATAACATCTCCCCTGTACGACGGATAATATGAGGCAAATGTGCATACACTCTCCACCAATATAGCTCAGCCACAAACGATTGACATCACAATAATTAATAAAAGTTGGCTCAGCCATCACAACTGTAATATGAAAAACAATCACGCAGTTTTATATCAACCAAAAGATAACGGATGACTCAGCCACCTTAAATATAAAAGAAACTAAATCCAAAGAGATCTCAAACGTCTCTGATATCGACAAGCAAAACTGATAACAAATAAGAGGCGACTTTACCAAGTACTGAAAACAAAACAACTATACCCAATACGGAAAAATAACTCAACTCTGGAACAACTCCAAAACCAAAATCACCCGGTGAAACTGAAGGACTGAGGGATTGACAACTGGATCATCTCCTGGCTCCAAGCAATACCACTACCTGCTATATGAAACAACAAAAAGAGAAGCAGGGGTGGTGAGTCCGGGCGGACTCTGCGGGTATATGAATAGACAATAAGCATGGCATAAATAAGATAACGAAGTAGAGAATCAAAAGGTACAGTCCATAAGAAATATCAAATTTACCTAATCATGCATAACATATAGTAAAACGACATAACATAAAATCCGAGTAAGCACTAGGCATGTATAAATAACTCAACAACAATAATATCAAGATAAACATGCATGTCATACATATGCAACAATCATAGCTCATATAAGTGCATCAAACACAATCAAATGTATAAAAGAAATACATATGCACATGATGCAATGACATGTGTCACCCCTGACGCCAGTCAAGCCGTCAACACATCCCATCTGTGTGACCGAGTGGGTAGGGCTGTGACAACTGTACCACTCCAACAACAACAATAATACCACATAAGGCGTGGTTGAGTGGACAGGATGCTGGGGAGTCTACACTTCAAACCCCGGTACATCGGGGGAGCTACTACAGCTACAATATATTTCTCGAAAAACAACGGTGAGGGTGTCACTGTCTGGCATGACAGGACAAACACTCGCACTCTAACCACTATCATGACAACATGTGGTTGAGTGAATCGAGCAACAATATGACTAACGACGGCTTAACCAAATATAAGCCAACAGTCGTTAGTATGCAACGTGCAAGTATGGTGCATGATATACGATGCACGAACAACCGGAGAAACAACGATGCAATAAAAATCCAACAAGTAAAACATACATCGATACAACCAACCAGAAATCGAAAAACCAACGATTATACACCTACACTACTAGGTAGGAAATTTCTAATGCCAAATAAACTTATCTGTGTTTAATGGACTTCTAAGTACTCGCGTACAAGCGACACTTTACAGAACAGAAAACCAACAGGGACTGTACGGATACGAATTTGAAATACTCAAAGATCAACGAAGAATAAGTTTCAACGGCGATGTTTTAAATAACGACAAAGAACAAGGTCAAGCAACCTTTCAGACATAACAAGCCATGCTTTTAAGGTAAAGAAAACTACTCGAGTACAAAGGAGAAGTACCAGCCTTATAATTGTAGAAGTCCGTAAACGAGAACCGTCCACGATCAACCGAACGAGTCCGAATCAAAGACCTGTGTAAATGATTAAGTTTAGCTATTCATACAATTAAATCCATTAGCTACAACAAACATCATTATCCCATGATTCGTTCATATCCGATCTCTTATCAATTTAAATTAGATTTAGTCCTCAATTCCATTTAATCAACCCCAAATTTATTTAATCATATTAATCTATTACACATTGAGGTTAGCATCACTGTCAATGATCAAGCTCACAATAAACCATAATCTTCCTTGTATCACTTAAACCGAACCATCAGTAAATTCCTTCCCGAAAACCTAACTCAATTTCAAAAACAAAAACACAATTTAACAATTTTTTTTAAAAGCTTTTTAGCATCGTATTCATAGGAAGGAAAACCACAACATCAAAATGACAAGGAAATTTGTAACCCTAACATGACAAATTCAAACCTACAAACTGATCATATACTTTTATTATCAAACAACAACTTAAAGGAACCTAAACTCAACCTTCCTTACCTCTGCTTGGCGCACAGGAACAAGACGATCACCTTCTGTTCTGAATTACCACCACCGTAGCCCTCTTTTGCTCCGCGGTTGTTGCGCACGAGGAAGTAGAAGGCGACGGCTAGGGCTCGCTCAAGCGAGGGCGGCTTCGAGGCGGAAAAGGGGGAGAAATCGCTACTAGGGTTGAAAGAGGAAGATCCCTGGCTTCTTCCTCTCGTGCCCGAGTGGAAGACGAGAGAGAAAGAAGAAGACGAAGGAAGAAAATGAAAAGGTTGGATGCGGCGGCGTTCGGCGGGCTGCGGCGTCGGCGTCGGAGAAGAGAGGAGAATCGGGCGAAAAGGAACTGATCGGGTGAGGGGAGTTAGGGCTTGGCTGGGTTTTAAATATAACTTAATTTTTGGCTTTTTTCAAATGAACCCAATAACTTCAATAAATTCTAACTAGGTCCCTATTTTCCAAAAAGGCCCTTTAAAATTTCGGGTTTCAACATTGTTAGAAGAGTTCACCTCCCTTGAAACAGCGGCCTAGCAATGGGGGCAGAGTCATCATTGATCTTGACGTACGTATATATCCTGCATGCGTCTCCTTTGCGAGTAATGGCGCTGGCGTTGATTAAGGAATCAGAATCCTCCTCCTCTCGTAGATTCATGCCGCAGCGCTGGAGTTTATGGCCGGCCGCTCACGGAGAACCTCGAACAGCACCGCACCGCCCTGAAGGAGCTAGTGTTAAGAAAATAATAGATGAGTTGAGAATTTTCACACTTATATTTATTGATAAATAAATAGTTTATTTTTAGATTAATATATAACTCATTACGGGAGGTTGTACTTAGACTTGATCTCGGTTTGGAATTCACGGCTCGAAATCGTCAGTTCAACGATTCGACGAGGGTCGACCCTTAACCTTAACCGTCTAAGACGGTTACAGTTTACGATTCGCAATCGCCGATTCACGGTTCATGCACAATTTATTACAATTTTTTATGGTTCAAAATTATTATATTATTTTTTTTTAAAAAATAAAATTTTATAAAATTATTTGTCGGACTTGATTGCTATTGAATTTATTAAGATAATAATTATATAATAAAAAATATATAATTAATTATTAAATAATTAATTATATATATAATTATTTAGAGATAAATACTTTTAAATTAATTAAGAAATAAATAAAAGTTTTTTTTAAAATTTATATTATAATAAAATAGATCGCTATTAAATAATTAATTACTAGCAAATAAAAATATAAAATTTATAGCGTAGTTGGTTAAGTAGTTTCCTCTAGAAGTAGAGTACTCTAATTGGCTATTGCTTTTAGTAATGAAAAGTTTAATTAGTGTGGAACTTTTTGCTACTACGAGGAGTCGATCGAGCTACAAATCTGATTTTGAAAAATGCAAGTAATAAGATGAGTTTTTTTTATGAATTTGGGATGAATTATGCAAAGATTCAAGATAATTGGCGGATAAAGAAGAAGACTGAAGATACTCATTGCCTTCGTGGTAAGGCTGCACAAATTTTAAAAAATCATCCATTGTTGATTCATACTGCTGATATTTATACGATTATCATATACTAGTTATTTGAAATTGAATTGGTTAATTCTTTGAATTGTAAATGATCCTGTCGCCGAGCGTAGTGGAGCCGCAACCGGATGACAGTGGAGAGAGGAATGACGTGGCTGATGACCGGATGTCCTCGCGCAGAATGGCAGCGGGTGGGGGGTGTCCCGCGACCTGCCGAGGAAGATGACCGTTAGCAACCTAGCCGGGAGACGTCTCGGCAAGGCCCTCCGACGGTCAAGTCAGTACTCCGATGAACAGGGAAAATAATGGAGCACTAGAGATGAGAGGCTTCGCGCGTACCTGATAATGAGGAGGGGAGGGGCTTATATAGCCGGGGAAAAGGACCAAGTCTGACATGTGTCAGGATCTTCTGACAGGGTCAGGGGATTTTATATGATTATGTTGATTTGAGTATGACCTGTGTCAGGATTCTCTGACAGGGTCAGAGGATATTGTATGATTATGTCGATTTGTAGCCAACATTCTTTGTCGTATACTATTTGTCTTATGTGAGGACAAAGACTGGTTTCTGTACGATTCTGACAGGCGTCGCCTGACACCAACGACGTGACAGGGCGGCGTGCCAGGGAGTGTCAATTCACACGAGTGGTGACAGCCTGTTATCTGCAGCGGGTGCAGGTGTATTTTGTCGTTATCCCTGGGTGATTCCGGGAGAGAGTGCCCGAGTGGGCGCCAGGCGTGCAAGCCTGGGGGACTATGTATGTGAAGGGTTGCCGGGCGGATGCACCCGAACGATTAGGCGTGTAGCCCTTATGTGGCCGGGCGGCAATACTGACTAGGTGTGTAAGCCTAGCTATGGCCGGGCGGATTCACCCGGATGAATTAGGTGTGTAGGCCTTATGTGGTCGGGCGACAGTACCTGGGAAAGAGGTATAATAACCTTATAATGGCCGGCCGGGATTGACCGGCCGGATGAACCGCTATATTTATTCTGACCGGCCGCCTTGAGTCCGACCGGTCGGCATAGACCCTGGGACCGGCTAGGGTGTGTCAAGCTGGCTACCCGTACAATGACGTGGACCCCGAAGTTGGCCAGCCCGTTTGCCACGTTGGCTGTCCGTACGGTGCCAAAGATAAGGCGGGATCAATAGCCTTCCCCTCAAGTCTAGTCGAAGGAGGCGATCAGTCCGACTGACTGGACTACAAGTGTGTACAACCATTCTGCGGCCGAGCGATTTTTGCCCTTTTAATATCCGGCCGGCTTAACGCGATGCCTAACAGCTGATGTTGATAAGGTCCGAGTGGGCAACCAGTTCCTTGCCGCTGACCGGAACGTGGGTAGCCACGCATCCGTGTGCGGTGTATTGCGCGAGCCACCTGGGTAGAATAAGATTGTTGCCCAAGAGGGACGTGAGTCGCCACGCGCCATCTTGTTAAGTGAAGACGTCCGACCGGACGAGGAGTAATGGGGGAGCGTGGGCCGCCACACATTCCCGACTAGCCATTGACATGACGAAGATGTCCGGGCGGATGAAAATTTTGACCGGAGGAACGTGGGCCGCCACGTCCTCGTACATTGTTAATGCGTCCGACCGGACGAGCGTTAGTCGATGAGAGGTATGCTGAATACGTTTGGGCGGGAGAGCGTTTGCCTTGAGTCGCAAGAAATGTGGAGTGCCACGCGCCCCAAGGCGATTTCCTCGTGATTGCCCGAGTCAGTCAATTAATGGAGACGCGACATTCTAAGTCGAATGAGGTGAGGTGATATGCCCGATGCGACCGGCGCCTTAACGGCATCACCTCCGCTTTAATGATCCGGGCCACGTGGCGCACGCTGGCTGGCCGACCGGGATGCGATTTATCCCCATGATTACGAGCTTTTAATGGCCATTAACGCGCGCGTAATTCCTTCCGCCACGCGGCAGCTTCCGGCTGGCCGACACGACGACGCGGCCTGTCGCCGCGGCAGGCGACGTCAGCGCCTGCGGTGCGTCTTTTCGAGGCTGATCGTGGGACGCCTCAACGGCATGGATGAGGCGATCTCCGTACACGTGGATCGCCATCGGACGGTCTCCCTTCTTTCGGCCTAGCTATAAATAGGCCTCCCTATTCGCCGAAACCCTCATTTGCTCTTCGCTGTTCTCTCTCTACCTCGGTGCTTCTCGCCGTCTTCGCGTGTCGCCGCCGCTTTCGTGCTTCTTCGCCTGTTTCCTAATCCTTTGCGCCACCCCTTACGGTCAGGTTCTCCCCTTTTCTTCCCTTCCTTTCTGCTCCATGGCTGCCTCTACGTGGTACACTTCCGTCGAGTCTACCCTTTACGACGAGACCGTCTCCGATCTCCGACTGGCCTACGATATCCCTGCAAACTATCGCGTCGTCGTTCCTACCAAAGCCGACCGACCACACAAGCCCCCGGCCGGCTTCTTTGTGTTTTTCCGGGACCAGTACACGTCTGGCCTGCGCTACCCTCTTCATCCTTTTATTGTAGAGTTCTGTAACTTTTTCCATGTGCCTATCTTCCAGCTCTCTCCCAATGCCGTTCGTATACTATGTAACCTAATAGTTCTCTTTACCCTTTACCGAGTCCCCCTCCGACCGGAGGTTCTTTATTTCTTTTATTACCCGAAGAAACAGGAGGCCGGGAATTTCTTTCTCCAAGCCCGGGCCAAATTATCCATAGTGGAGAATATTCCTTCCTCGAATAAGGGGTGGAAAGCTCATTTTTTCTTCATAAGCCCTCCGACCAGCCTTGGGTTCCCGATCGGATGGGTTGAAGACATGCCACTTATAGCTCCCTTAAGAAATTTTAAGTCCGACCCCTTATTTATAATGGCCGTTTCTAGACTCGGGGGTCTCCACTTCGACGGCATGAAACTTCTCAACGACGCCGTTTTGTACATATTTGGGCTAAGCCGAGTGCCTGCCGCCCTGCCCGGCACCTTCTGTAAGTCATTTTTTGTTTCGTACTTCCTTCTCCCTAACTCAACATCTTCTGATTTTGCAGCCGAGATGATGTGGGAAGCGGCCCTTGATGAGGCTCTGGGCCTGGAAGACGAAGAGATAAATGCCCGGGCGGCCGAACAACTGCGTCTGCGCCAGGCCGGTCTGCCCGACCAACCTACGATTCCTGAGAGAGTGGAGCCCGTCGCTCCGGCTCTTTCTGCCCAACCAGCGGCGACCGGTTCTGCGGAGCCGGTCGGCTCATCGAAAACTCCTGCCCCTGCAAGATCCTCCGGCAAGCAGAAGGTTCAGCCTTCCATGCAGAAGTCCCTGCCTTCCAAGCGGAAAGCCAGCGCTTCTATCCGAATTGAGGAACCGGCGGAGGCGGGCCCGTCCTCTTCTGATTCTCCTGACCCGCAACCTTTGCAGAGGCGCCCGAGGACTTCTGCGTCGGGCTCTCGCTCCCAGCCTGCAGAGGCAACTGCCAGCCCGGCTGGAGCGAGCCGGTCAGCTGATGCACCGGGTTCGTCCCGCTCGGGGGGATAACGTTCTCAGACGCGCGACTATGGCGTGTATCTTCCCTCGGCCGACCCAGTGGCCCCCTTCGACGTCCAGCAGCGGCTTACCCTTTACGGGGAATTGGCGGACTGCTGGGAGCAGGGTATGAGGGAGGGGACTTCCAGACCCCCGATCCGACTGGCCGACCAATTCACTCAGGACGTCACGCATGTAAGTCCGATGCTTCAATGCTTAACTAACTTGCTTTTTTCTAACTCATTCTTATTGTAGTTTTGGGCCTCCTGCTCGAGCGTCGCCTATGCCTTAGTTACCAACACCAGGGCACGCCGAGCAGTCGAGCGGCGGGTCGCGGAATGGGAGCTCCGCCAGGCGCATGCGAACTTACCCGCCGGCGAGGAGGGCACCGCTATTCTCCGTTCGGAGATACTGGATCTCAAGGAGAAAATCCGTTCCGCCGAGGCGCTACTGACGGAGGAAACCACCCGAGCGGAGGCAGCCGAGCGGGCGTATGCCCGGTCTTCCTCCCTACACGCGACCCTTGAGCAGGAGAGGAAGAAGGCTCTGGATAGGCAACGCCGTGCCCGATCGGACCTCGACAAGAAGACTGTCGAGGTCCAAGCCTTGAAGGCGGAGTTAGATACGCTGATGAAGTCTTCGGAGGAGCTCCGGACGACCCTGAACGAAAAAGAGCAGGAGCTGGCGACTCGAGAGTCGGACTTGAATGCCAAGGAGAAGGCTTTGGACGTACGGGGAGACGAGCTCCGCTTGTCTGAAGGACTGCTGGCTTCTCAAGCCGTTGCCTTGGAGGATAAGGACAAGGAGCTAGCTAACCTCCGGGCGGAAATTGACAGCCTGAAACTGCATCAGGCAGGCGAGCCCGCCCGGATGGACGCACATCGCCTAGCTTACATCAATTCTAAAGAGTTCGGCACGCAGCTGGGCAAGCGGACCTCCGGTATGTTCAAGATGGGCTTAGACAGCGCTGTTCTGCAGCTCCAAGAGAGCGGCCATCTACCTGCCGACCTTCCTATCAATGCCGTCCAAGTGAGCCGGGTCAAGGAGCTACTCCCTAAAGACTTCTTCCAACCCTTTACCTAAAATTTTACCATGTACTCCTGAGCCGTCGGTTGGGGCTCTCTTTTTTGTAATGCTTCCGATTCAACAGCAATGAAAAACCTTTTCTTTCTAAGTGTTATTTTAGATAATGACTAAGCAGATGTTGCTGATCGCCTAGCCGGGTGGGGGATATGGATCACCTTAAACCCGACCAGAGAGCCGAATTAAGCGCAGGAAAAATGGTTGTCAGGTAGCCGACTGGTTGATCTGTCTAAGAGGTGTGAGTCACCCCACGCCCGGTCAGAGGGCTAAAACCATTCTAGGGGATGTGGGTCACCACACGCCCAGTCGGGGAACCAAATTACTTTAGAGAAATGGTTAAGTGTAAAATAGCAGACTGATTGGTGGTCCTGCCTGCGGGATGTGGATCGCCACACGCCCGGTCAGAGAGCTAAACTAAGGAATCTGGCTAAGTAGAAGCCAACTGGTCTGGGGTTCGGGATGCGGGATGTGGATCGCCACATGCCCGACCGGATTTCGATACAGGCTTCCGAGTGGGCTGACGCTTCCAGTCAGTCGCCGACTCAGGCTTCCAAAGGGAGCCAATCTTCTGCGTGGGACGCCACGCATCCGACCGGACACCGCTTTAGGCTTCCGGATGGGCCAATCTTCCACGTGGGCCGCCACGCTTCCGACTGGGAACCAGTCCAGGCTTCCGAGTGGGCTGACGCTCCCCGTCAGTTGCCGACTCAGGCTTCTGGAGGGTATGACGCGTCCGCCTGCGTCCCGTCCAGGTATGACTTGCCTTGTGTGGCCGACCGGCGACTGCGGTCGGGAGAGCCTTTCGTTATAGCTAGAATGCTGCGTTTTACAAGATTACATCACTCTAGGGCTCTCTGTACATTTGCAAGTGTAGGGAACTCCACGGTCGGTCAAGCCTTTTTCCATGTTCATCTTCCAAGTAGTAAGCGCTTGAATGCAATTTCTCCACTACCTTGAAAGGTCCGCCCCACTGTGGTTGTAATTTGTTAACATCACCGACCGGCTTTATACGTTTCCAGACTAGGTCCCCGGGTCGAAACGAGCGCGGCAACACCTTCTGGTCGTACCTTTGTTTCATACGCTGACGGTACTTGAACATCCGGGCGGCTGCTTTTTCCCGGACTTCCTCTATGAGGTCAAGCTGTAAGCGCCTTCTTTCATCATTTCCTTCGTCATAGCTTAACCGCCGGTCAGATTCACAACCGACCTCAACCGGCACCACCGCCTCGCTGCCGTAGACGAGGTGGAAAGGCGTTTGCCCAGTCGCTTCTCTGGGTGTGGTTCTGTTCGCCCAAAGGACCCCGGGGAGCTGCTCTACCCAGTTAGTTCCTGCATGATCCAGCTTTGTTTTGAGCCCTCTCAAGATTTCCCGGTTGGCGACTTCTGCCTGGCCGTTGCTCTGTGGATACGCCACCGATGTAAAGGCCTGATGATGCCGTATGCCGAGCACCACTCTTTGATTTTCTTCCCTTGGAACTGCCGACCGTTGTCAGAAATCAACTTGTGGGGGATCCCGTATCTGCATAAAATGTTTTGCCACAAGAACTTAACCACCGCCTGCTCGGTGATCCGGGCCAGCGCCTCTGCTTCTACCCATTTAGAGAAGTAATCCACCGCGACCAACAAGAACTTCTTCTGGGCGGGGGCGAGAGGAAAGGGACCTACGATATCCATGCCCCATTGGTCAAACGGGCAAGAGACAGCAGATGTCTTCATTACTTCGGCCGGCCAGTGCGGCAGGTACTGGTGCTTTTGACATGAGATGCATGTTGCGGCCAGCCGGTCGGCATCCTTCTGTAAAGTTGGCCAATAATACCCGGCCAACAGAGCCTTCCGGGCGGTGGCTCTGCCCCCCCCCCCCCCCCGAATGGTTACTCCAGACCCCCATATGGACTTCGCGGAGCACGTAATCTGCGTCCTCGTCGCCCAGACATTTGAGTAACGGCCGGGCGTGAGCTCGTTTATAGAGGGCATCTCCGACCATGGTATATTGCACGGCTCTCTTTCTGAGCAGCCGAGCCTCCTCCCGGTCGGATGGTACTTCTCCCTTGGTCAAGAATGCAATCAATGGAGTTCTCCAATCGGTCTCCAATTCGATCTCCGCTTGTTGCTCGATTTGCATGACGAATAATGCGTGGCTGGCCGGTCGGGGGATCACCCAAGATCCGACTGCGCTAGCTAATTTGGCTAGCTCATCCGCCTTCAAGTTGCTCTCCCGAGGGATCTTCTGTAAGAGTACCTCACGGAAACCCGTCTTCAGCTGTTCATAGGCATCGATGTACTCTTGCAGCCGGCTGCTATTGACTTCGAAATTACCGGCCAGTTGTTGTATGGCAAGTTGCGAATCTGAGTATAGCCACACCCGGGTGGCGCCGACATGCCGGGCTGCTTGCAGACCGGCTATAAGTGCTTCATATTCAACTTCATTATTAGTCGCCTTGTGTTCCAGCCGCACGGACAAGTGTAGCCGTTCTTCTTCGGGTGAAACCATGAGAACGCCGATTCCGCTTCCTTGCCGAGAGGATGCCCCATCAACGTACACCTTCCATACGCCCTCGGCTTCATCGGGATGCCATTCCGTGAGAAAATCAGCTAAGGCTTGAGCCTTGATAGCCGGTCGGGTTTGATATTGTATGTCATACTCACTCAGCTCAGTTGTCCATTTGACTAGCCGCCCTGAGGCGTCTGGGTTAGTGAGCACCCGACCCAAGTTACTGTTAGTCAATACGGTAATTGGGTGAGATAAGAAGTATGGTCTGAGTCGCCGGGTGGCTAAGAATAGTATGTAGCCCAATTTTTCGAGTGTCGTGTACCGACCCTCGGCTCCTTTAAATAAGTGGGCGAAGAAATACACCGGCCGCTGCTCAGCTTTCTCTTGCCGGGCTAACACCATGCTGCCCGAGTCGGAGGAAGCTGCTAGGTATACATATAAATTCTCCTCAGGCTCCGGCCGGGCGAGCGTCGGTAGTTCCGACAGGTAAGCTTTCATCTCTTCGAAGGCCTTGTCACACTCTGCGTCCCACTGAAATTTGGTGGCCCGACGCAATGTCTTGAAGAATGGCAGACCCCGTTCGGCTGACCGGGAAATGAATCTCGACAAGGCCGTTATCCGTCCGATCAGCCGTTGAGCTTCTTTGAGATTCCTTGGAGCCGGCATCTCCATGATGGCCTTCACTTTGCCCGGATTTGCTTCGATTCCCCGCTCGGTGACTATATAACTGAGGAACTTCCCGCTTCGAGCCCCGAATAGACATTTGGCCGGATTAAGCTTCAGGCCAAACCGCCGTAGAGTTTGGCAGGTTTCTTCAATGTCGGGGATTAGTTCTTCCGTCCGGGCAGTCTTGATCAGAATATCGTCGACGTATACTTCGACGTTACGCCCCATTTGCGACCGGAACACCTTGTTCATCATTCTTTGGTAGGTGGCGCCCGCATTCTTGAGGCCAAACGGCATGACGGTGTAGCAGTAGGTGCCGTCAGCCGTGACAAAGCTAACCTTCTCCTGATCGGCAGCAGCCAGTGGGACTTGGTGGTATCCCTGGTACGCATCCAGCATTGATATGAACTCGCTGCCGGCCGTCGAGTCTACCATTTGATCGATCCTTGGAAGTGGGTAGCAATCTTTTGGGCATGCACGATTGAGGTCTCAGAAATCAATGCATACCCGCCACTTGTCGTTGGGTTTGGCCACCAGCACCACATTGGCAAGCCAGGCCGGGAACTGGACCTCCCGGATGTGTCCTGCCTCCAACAGTCTTTCTACTTCCGCCCGGATGACTTGATTCTGGGCGGCGCTGCGGTCCCTTTTCCGCTGCTTTACTGGCCGCGCCCCCGGGTATACGTGCAATTGATGTTCCGCTACCTCCGGCCGGACTCCCTTTAAGTCTTTCGCCGACCAGGCAAATACGTCTTGATTCCGAGCGAGGGAGTCGACTAGGGATTGCTTCAGCTCCTCGGAAAGTCTTGCAGCAATTTGTATCTTGGTATCTTCTCGACCGGGCAAAAGTTGTACCTCTTCTTTGTCGTCCCGCAATTCTGCCCAAGGGGAGGCTTGCACCATGTTGCAGCTGCTACCTGCCCGCCTTGCCTTCTGACCTCCCGAGCGGACATCATCAGCATAGCAGCGCCGGGCCACGGTCTGATTGCCCTTCACCTCGCCGACCCTGTCGCCGACCGGAAACTTCACCTTGAGGTAGTAGGTGGAGACTACCGCTTTAAACTCGTTGAGAGCCGGTCGACCGAGAATGGCGTTGTAGGCAGCTGGGGCATCCACAATCAGAAATGTGGTCCATCGGGTTCTCTTGAGCGGCTCCTCTCCAAGTGAGACGACCAGCCGTATCTGTCCGATCGGCTGTACTTCGTTCCCCGTAAATCCGAACAGGGGAGTAACCACCAACTCCAGCTGCGATAATTCAATTTGCAGTTGATCGAAAGCTCGTTTATATAAAATGTTTACCGAGCTGCCGGTGTCCACAATGGTGCGGTGGACTTCGTAGTTGGCGATGACAGCCGTGATGACCAGCGGGTCGTCGTGCGGCACCTCCAATCCTTGTAAATCCTGCGGCCCCCAGCTGATTTGGGGCCCTTGAGCTTGAGAGGTGCTGACTCCGACTTGGTGAATTTCCAGTCGGCGCACCTGCGTCTTTCTGGCTCTATTGGAATCGCCTCCGATCGGCCCACCGGAGATCACATTGACGCCTCCTCGGACGGCGTTCTGGTGATTCGCGTGATCTTCATCAAATTCCTCCGCCTCTTCCTGCTCGGTCGGAGGAAACAATTGCCGGGCGACGGGGGTATCCCGCCTTTGTCCTTGCTGGGCCACGGCTCCCTGACCGCGACCTCGCCCTTGAGGTGTTTGCCGTCCTTGACCCCTGTCGAGTGGGGTCCGAGCTCTGCCGCCCGCTCGGCAGTCTTCAGTGTTGTGCGTATTACACTGGTGAAACGCACAATACGGTGCCCATCTGTTGGGCCAATTCCCCTGCGCCACCTACACTTGTTGGGGTCTCATTCCCGGCCGATCGGCCGGTCGGGGACTGCGAATCGGTCCCCCTGGTGATCTGTGGTGTTGAGGAGATGCGGGTTGTGGGCTAACCGTAACTTCCTTCCTCCGGGCGGCTTGCGCCTCCTCTACATTGATATACTTAACAGCCTTCCCGAGCAGGCTGTCGAAATCCTTTGGTGGCTTCCTGATCAGGGATCGAAAGAAGTCACCCTCTTAGAGCCCTTGCGAGAAGGCGGTGACCAGTACTTCTGGCGTGGTATTGGGCACCTCGATAGCTACCCCATTGAACCTCTGGATGTAGGCCCGGAGTGATTCTTTCGGACCTTGCTTCAGCGCGAACAAATTGAGGCTGGTCTTATGATGCCTCCGACTGCTTGCAAAATGTTGCAGAAACAGCCGCTTCACTTCTGCGAAACTCCCGACTGATCCGCCCGGGAGTCCATCGAACCATCGTTGAGCCTGCCCGGAGAGGGTTGTCAGGAAAGCGCGACATTTGACGCCCTCCGGGTATTGGTGCAGCTGGGCGGCGCTCTCAAATTTCATGACGTGCTCCTCAGGGTCGCTGGCCCCCGAGTACTCAGGCATGGTGAAGAATCGCAGATGCTTGGGAACGGGATCCCCAAGAATTTGTGAAGAGAACGGGCTATGAGTTGAATAGGCCGCGGCGGGGTCGGCTAAACCTTTTCCTTTATCTGGGCGCGCCTGATGCGCCAGGCTGGACGATGAAGCTTCTGAATTTCCCCGTATAGAGGGCCCAGGGGGCCGGGCCCCTTGACTACCGGTCGGCGGATGCGATGGTTGTGCCTTCTGTGTCCGGACAGCCATCAGCATTTCGTATTCTTCTGGCGAAAGAGTAACCGTCAGTGGATTGGGGTTTTCCATTCTTCGCTCTCGATCAGGCAGAAAAGCCCTTCTTCTAGCGCCAAATTTGATCCTGTCGCCGAGCGTAGTGGAGCCGCAACCGGATGACGGTGGAGAGAGGAATGACGTGGCTGATGACCGGATGTCCTCGCGCAGAATGGCAGCGGGTGGGGGGTGTCCTGCGACCTGCCGAGGAAGATGACCGTTAGCAACCTAGCCGGGAGACGTCCCGGCAAGGCCCTCCGACGGTCAAGTCAGTACTCCGATGAACAGGGAAAATAATGGAGCACTGGAGATGAGAGGCTTCGCGCGTACCTGATAATGAGGAGGGGAGGGGCTTATATAGCCGGGGAAAAGGACCAAGTCTGACATGTGTCAGGATCTTCTGACAGGGTCAGGGGATTTTGTATGATTATGTTGATTTGAGTATGACCTGTGTCAGGATTCTCTGACAGGGTCAGAGGATATTGTATGATTATGTCGATTTGTAGCCAACATTCTTTGTCGTATACTATTTGTCTTATGTGAGGACAAAGACTGGTTTCTGTACGATTCTGACAGGCGTCGCCTGACACCAACGGCGTGACAGGGCGGCGTGCCAGGGAGTGTCAGTTCACACGAGTGGTGACAGCCTGTTATCTGCAGCGGGTGAATGTGTATTTTGTCGTTATCCCTGGGTGATTCCGGGAGAGAGTGCCCGAGTGGGCGCCAGACGTGCAAGCCTGGGGGACTATGTATGTGAAGGGTTGCCGGGCGGATGCACCCGAACGATTAGGCGTGTAGACCTTATGTGGCCGGGCGGCAATACTGACTAGGCGTGTAAGCCTAGCTATGGCCGGGCGGATTCACCCGGATGAATTAGGTGTGTAGGCCTTATGTGGCCGGGCGGCAGTACCTGGGAAAGAGGTATAATAACCTTATAATGGCCGGTCGAGATTGACCGGCCGGATGAACCGCTACATTTATTCTGACTGGCCGCCTTGAGTCCGACCGGCTGGCATAGACCCTGGGACCGGCTAGGGTGTGTCAAGCTGGCTACCCGTACAATGATGTGGACCCTGAAGTTGGCCAGGCCGACTGCCACGTTGGCTGTCTGTACGGTGCCAAAGATAGGACGGGATCAGTAAATATGGTTAACCACCATCTTATTTTGGTAATGATCGGAATTGGATCAAGATCAAAGTAAAATCTCATGATAAAAATTCAAGGATTAGGCACATGATATTCAACAAGCAGAATTATGAAATAAAGTGCAGTTGTCATAAGTTTAAGTTGATGTAGATTTTGTGTAAGCATGATTTGATGATGTTTAACTGTATGGATATCACTGTTTTACCCTACTATTATATTTTGAAGAGATGGATGTAGAATGAAAGAAATATAGTTAACTTTGATTTTTAAGAAAGTGACAGTGGTGATAGTGGTGGTTATGTATGTGAGATAGTGTTTGTCAACTAAGTAATGAGATCGATACATGATCTAAGTCAACTGAGTAAATCACATGAAGATGTGGGAAAAATATTATGTAGGTTGGTTGATAATGCAAAGTTGAGTGTAGTGATGGAGTTTGCATACGTAACCCACTTAATATTGCTAAAGCAAAAGGAGTTACAAATGAAAATATTACACGACATTGGGATACTAAGAGCAAAAAATCAAAAGGAAAAGGAAAAGCTCAAATTTCAAATAAATTTTCGCTTATTCAAAATTTTATTCATATAATCGTTATATAGTTAATCGGCCACTAAGTTTATAATTTTCTTGGACTTGCTAGGTGCAAAAGGAACCAAAAGGAACCAAAAGGAAGAGACAAAGTTCACAAGATGCCACTAACACAAGGGAAATGAATTATATGTCATCACAACAACACTCAAATTTCATTCTATCGCAATATCCGTTTGTATCTCCTCAATGTCCATCTCTTTTTGGGCACAATCATCATTTTTTAAGTAATCAAATCGTAACTAATTCATTTTTAATTTTCAATATGGTAGATGAATTTGGACACAATCAATATTTATATATTATATTTATTGTTTATCAAAAAATACAATTTGGAGGTCCTCATTCTTCGCAAGTAAAAAATTTTGTCGAAAAAAATTAAATTGCACATGAATATCCAACTAACACTACCCATCATTTTCTTTGTGATATTCAATTGGAAATTGTACACGAATATTTCTAGCGGTTGGCTGTACTTATACATGATTAATATGTATGTGAAATAATTTAAACCAATCAATATATTTTGAAACTCTTAATGTAAGACTAAAATTTCATTCACAATGAATCCTCTATTCACTTGTATCTAAGCATCCAACACCGTCTTTCTGCTGTAAATTCGAGAGCTACATATCAACCTCTAAATAATTTGATTTAACATAATTACAGATAAAAATAGAACCATCTAACGAGGAGAAATCTTGAGAATTTGTGATTTTAGAAGAAAGATTTTGACCTAGTGCCTTGAACCTTGGTTTATCGCTGCTGTAAAGAAAATTTTGAATATTAAGGTTTAGATCTACAATATTTATGAAAATTGACTATAGGAAATGTAAAAAAGGTGTTTTTCTTTCAAATGAGAATCTCTTTTTAAATGCAAGAAATTGGAGAATCTCTAACGGCGACGACGATAGTATGTCGTTGTCAGCGAGAAGAGTGGATATGAAAACTTTGTGAGACAATTGAAATATTTATGAAAATTGACTATAGGAAATGTAAAAAAGGTGTTTTTCTTTCAAATGAGAATCTCTTTTTAAATGTAAGAAATTGGAGAATCTCTAACAGCGACGACGATAGTATGTCGTTGTCAGCGAGAAGAGTGGATATGAAAACTTTGTGAGACAATTGAAAATTTTACGTCTTATTTAGAACCTTTAAGTAAGAAATTGAAATTCAATTCCGGTCGAAATTGAATTCCGATCGGAATTGAATTCTAATTCCCATGTTTAGAATGAATTATAAAAAGAGAATTGAATTCAATTTAATTATTATACTTTTACGATTTTATCCTGTGAGAATGGAGCCGGAGCAACTTTGATTTATTTTGTGAATGAGTGATTTGATAATTTAATTTGTTTAAGTGAAAGGAATTGAATTCTTTTCACAAATCACATGTGTTTAGGTGTGATTTGTTTTGAGGGGTTTGGAAAGAATTGGAATTCAATTCTTTAGCAATTCATTCTTAAAAATTACTACCAAACGATAGAATTGAATTTTAATTCCTTCTTTTCTAAATAGAGTGTTAAATTTTCATATCTATATCAAATCATAGTTGGGTTAAGAAGGTTTTTTTTTTTAAAATAAAAAAGACATATGAGTTGGTAAGAGACATATGTTTTTAAAATTAGAAAAAAAATGACAACGTGGTGATTAATAGATAAGTTCAGACATTACCTTTCCTGATAGGACCGCCACTGCTTGTCACTGCCGCACCAAAATCTCGGGAGAGAGAATTTGTTCTTAAATTTGGGGGTCAAATTTGGCCATCTAAATAAATTTTTATAAATAAATAAAAAATAATTTAATATAAATATAAATATAAAAAAAATATAATTTAGTATAAAATAAATAAGAAAGAATATAATTGGGTTTAAATATTTTTAATAATGATATTAAAAATTATAATAGATTTATATATTTTTATAAGTTATAAAATTAATTTAATATAAAAAAAAATAAGAAAGGATATAATTTAATAAGAAAATAAATAGAAAAAGATATAATTTAATAGAAAAATAAATAAGAAAGGATAAAATTAAAAAATAATATTAAATTAAATTTTTAATTATTTTTTCATTAGTCAAAATCTGACTAATTAAGGGTATCTAAAAAAAACTCCACCGGAAGCTTCCATTCTTCATTGACTTTATGTAATTAATTTGAATTCTTCCTACCTAAAACAAGTGGCCGTTCATCTTCTTCATCTAGAAAATTAATATATTGCAGTGTGGACCCAATCTGACATAGCGTCGTCGTAATTAGAACTCTCAATTTAGATTGGGTCCGTCGGATTGATCGGCTCCGCCAATCAATTTATATGGATTGGGTTAGAATTTAAATAATCAAAGCCCACCGTAGGTCAACCCACCTAAGCCCGCGACCTGCACGGGTCGGTCCGTGACGGACTTAGGTTGGTCCGCAGGTTGAGAATCACATATTAGTCAAGTTTTATGATAATTTATTATCTTTCTTTGTTATAATTTTGAAATAAAAAATAATACTTTTCATCACATGAGTACTCATTTGTATCCATTTATATTTAAAAAAATATATTTTTTGATATATTAGATTGATGAAGCCTAAATATATGATTTTTTTTACTTTTTTAAATTTTTAAAAAATATTTTGATAGGCTCGCGGATTGCCCCTCTAACCCGCGACTCGCCTTGGATTGAGGATTTCCCAACCCGTCTATATGACGGGTCGACCCGCTCCCGCCCCGCCAAATTGCCGACCCGCTACGGGTCGACCTGCCTCGCTACGAATTGATCTGTTTGACATCTCTAGTCGTAATCACAAGTGCTTGCTTGGACATGGCTTTTAAATTTTTTATTTTATTTTTATTAATTACGATTAAATTAAAATTTTTAAAACGAAAGAAAATTTAAATGTTCACATAAATAAAAAATGTTACGGAATTTTAAAAAAATTTGCGTTTTAATTTTTTTTATATTTAATATTATAATTTAATTTCTAAACGTTAAAGAGAAATCTCATGCGCTTATAAAATTAAAAAAACCTGCGCAGGCAAAAAATTAAAAAAAAACTGTGCAGGCAGGCATTGCCTACACAGGTCGTATCGAACAAAAGCCGCCGACGGCGGTGGTGGCGGCAGCAGCAGCATCAGAAGCGAGAAAATGGGTCTGGAGCCTGAGGAGCTTCAAGCGATGTCTGTGATGGACGTGGTCAGGGAGGCGGTGGCGATCCGACACGGCGCGAGGCAGACCTTCGCGCTCATCACTCTCGCCCTGATCTTCCCCCTTTCCATCGCCGTCCTCGCTCACAGCCTCTTCACTCACCCCATCCTCCTCCAGATCCATAAAAACGACCCCCCGCCGGCCGCCTCCGAATGGCTCCTCCTCCTCTTCTACCAGTTCGCCTACCTCCTCTTCCTCTTCACCTTCTCCCTCCTCTGCACCGCTGCGGTAGTCTTCACCGTCGCCTCCATCTACGCCGCCAAGCCCGTTTCCTTCGCCTCCTCCCGCGCCGCCATCCGCCCCATTTTTTCCCGCCTCTTCCGCACCTTCCTCTGGGTCGCCCTCCTCATGCTCCTTTACAACCTAGCCTACGCCATCGCGGTCCTCCCCGTCGCGATCCTCCTCCACGGCCCGCTCTTCCTCCTCCTCTCCGCCGTCGTCGCCCTCGCCTTCCTCGCCGTCCACGTCTACATCTCCGCCCTCTGGCACCTCGCCAGCGTCGTCTCTGTCCTCGAGCCCCTCTGCGGCCTCGCCGCCATGGCTAAAGCCCACCACCTCCTTCGCGGCCGCGGCCGCATGGCCGCTACCCTCGTGGCGACCTACCTCGGTGCTTGCGCCGTCATTGGCGCCTCCTTCCGAGCTTTACTCGTCAAGGGACCCCCCAGCGTCGCCGCCAGAGTCCTGATCGGCTACGCTCTCGTAACCTTGCAAGTCGTGGTCAACTTCGTCGGACTGCTCGTGCAGAGCGTCTTCTACTACGTCTGCAAGAGCCACCATCGCCAGCAAATCGACAAGAGGGCGCTGTACGACCACCTAGGCGGCTATCTCGGCGAGTACGTTCCTCTCACAAGCTCCATTCAGATGGAAAGCTTACGAATCCAAGGTTGAATTGTTTATCCATTTCCTTCGTCTTTCTTGCTCCTCTCTTACACTTGAAAGATCCATAATCAAGTGAACTTTTACAATTCCTGTTGTTTGTTTTCTCTACTCTGTTCTAAGTGGAAAAGGCACTTCCTCTGTATATTTGATAAGTTAGTGTCAGTTGAAATTAATTCCTCGCATCTTCGATGATCGGGTCCGGCACGGTCGAATCTAACAAGTAAACCGGGCCGGCGTTCCCATCGGTCTGATACCGAACCGATCGGGCAACGATTTCGATGGCTCGCCGTGCGATTCTCCCGGCCGTAACAGCCGCCTCCGGCTCCGCCTCGACCGTTTCTCTTCCTCCTCTCCGCCGCGCAAAATTTTCAAGTTTCAAATCTCTCCATTAATCCCGGTCGTCCTCCTCCGCCAGTAACAGCTCCCTCCCATTTAATACTTTCCCAAACCAAATCAACAGCCACTTCAGGAGCACCAGCCGTCCCTTCCATAACAGCAAACAACGGCAATCCCGCCGCGGAACTGCTTCGCCTCAAAATAGAACGCCGGCCGGCTTCCCGGTTCTTATTATTATGGGCTGATCAACGCTTGCTTGCAATCTCGTATGTTCCTTCTCCATCTCCTCTTAGCTCACTCTATCATGGCCTCCTCCGTGGCCCCGATGCCGATCAACGGTAAGTGGCTCGAACCAGTCCGAGTCTCCGACTCCGCCGCCCTTAGACGCACCTCCTTCAACTCTTCTCACCTCCGCAAGATCGTCGTCCCTCATCGGAAAACCACGGATGTGCATTCCTCCATCTCCTCCTCCTCCGACCGGTCAGAGGAGGACGGCGGGTCGCCGGGGATTCAAGAACGGTGGGCGTCGTTGCAGGCGCGAGAGCTGGCCAGGACTCTCGACCGGCAGGCTCGCGAGGCTGAAATCTCAGCGTTGGCCACCGCCGCTCCGCCTGTCTCCGCCCGCGCCCTATCCTTTCTCCGCGAGGCTTCTGATTCTTCTTCGTCCGGCACTGCTGCAATCGCCGCCGTCGACCTTCCTAGCAGCGTCCGGGCGTCGTCGCTGATACAGATGTGGAGGGATTTGGAGGCCGATTCAGGGTTCAGTCCCAACAACAGACCGGAGAACAGCAGCAACAACTCCGATAATGCCACCCCCGCTGCTACTTCCTCGTCATCGGATGAGCTTTCCAGCGATTACTCCGGGGACTCGGATTCTGACATCCCAGCCACGAATTGTTCTTTGTTGAGGGAGAAGAAGGGTCGGGTGGAGAACATCGTGCGGATGCTGAGTTCCAGCAACAGGACACGCGCCGCCGCCTCGTCATTGAATTCCAAGAACAAGCAATTCCCTCGACATACCCCATGCGATCAGCGATCCATTGAAGATTTTGTTGCAAGAATGGAACAGGAAAGGCGGAGCGAGCTTGTAGCATTGAATGAGCATCGTTGCGTCTCTCAGTTCCAGCATCAGGTAATCTGCAACTGAAAACCAACGAATCCATTCTTGATCTTAATCTCATTCTGAAAGAAGAAAAACTTTAGGAATGTACACTCTCTCAGTGTGAATATACATTAAAGAATTTATTAGCTAATATTTGACATCTTTTTCTTCATGTTCATCTTTGTAGCCAATATATGGTCTTAAGAAACATTCAACACCAAAGGAACCCGATGAGTCGCGTAGACAAACAGCAATCGCACATCCCAGGTAAAAACAAGAATTGCTACACCAAAGGAACCACCTCTTGTGTTGTTTGAAAACTATTACTGCTTTTAATTTGCCATGAATTCTTACGGTTAGGAATTCACAGTCTCTATGCAATCTCTTCTGTTTTGAACAAGTTCTATAACCTTCATTTGCCTAGTTCTCTGTTTCAATCTAAGTTTTGCTTAACCATTTTGTGGTAGGAGGAAGCAATTTGTCGAGAAAAAGTGCAGTGTTCAGGCTGGATTTCCTGTGGATGTTGAAGATTCAAACTATGCAGATTATGATTCAGAAAGTTCTTATTGTAACACAAACTCATCGTGGGGTGAAAGAAATTTGTGGATGAGTAAACTTGATTTGCAAAGTATGGCAGATTTGCTACCTTCAAATGGTTGGGGCGGTGAGGTGATTCAGCCCTCCAGTTCATGGAGAGAATTAGCAGTCAGAAGGCAACCAATGTGCGTTGGATTCTTTCAGAAATTTGCCGATAATGTCGAGATTATGGAGCTTTATGAAAGGTAATCTTGTTACAACCGTGAGTTCTTTAATTCTAGAGTTCTGAATGTTTGTCTTAATCATCTCTTGTTCATTTTTCTCCAGGAGAAGAGTCTCGACTTCCCTCGATAGCGATTTCTGCAACAAGTTAAACACAGTGGTCTTATCATTCCTAGACAGACAAAGGAAATGCTGTTTCGATGAAGACCTAATTGTAGACGATGAAGAGGATGAGTATCACAATACTTCTAAGCATGTTGTAACTCCGCAAAACCACACCATGTACCACCACTCAGAGCATCAGAAACATGCTTCATCCCCTTGCCAATCATCTAAAAATGTATCGAGAACTTCAATTTTCTTCTTTACCTTCCCTAGAGAACAAAATTTGACGATCCTTGTTTGCAACATGGCAGGATGCAGAATTGATGCATGAATTGAGAAGTGGCTTGACTCGGATACACGAAGAACTTCATGAACTTCGCAAGTTAGTCACGAGTTGCATGGATAGGCAAGTTGAATTACACCACACTATCAAACAAGATATTTTAGAAGCGATTAGGCAATCAAGTGAGTGCTTCTTGTTCTACTCTCTATGGAATCAGTTCTGAATTTCTTCGCTGACCACGAATTACTTTTTCCCACTTTTGATCAGTTCTAATATAGGTCCAGTAGAGAGAATCTTGATTGGTTCATTAGCGACGATATGAATAAGAGGCAGATGTTGTATCTGCTTAGATACACAAGCCCACTCATATTGCTATATAGGTATGTATGTTTTCCATTGCAATTGAGCTATCGACAAGCCATTTGGTTCTAAACTAATGTTGTTATCTTCAGGTGTAAGCATGTGTGCCTGTGTTGAGTGTGCTACAACGAGGCAGTAGAAGATGCCCAATTTGTAGCATATCTTATTCCCAGCCCAGAATTATGAAGTTAATAGCTTGAAGATATATAAGAAGAGGCTACAAGAATTTCATAGTGGAAGTGATTTGTTCCTTCTTAGAATAGCAAACCCTTATTAGAGAGAATCCATCAAATAGTATTAGGATTTAGATTAGATATTTAGTTGTCTGTATATATATATAGTGAGAAAGTATACTGTAAATTACCTTTAAATCCCTAATTGAATCTTAAACTTTATCCTTAGTTCCTATGTCAGAAAAAGTTCATTTTCACTCCATTCATGTAAAGTTTCATTTACTTCAGCTTCCTAATAAATATTACTTTACCTAATTGTCCTTATTATTTTTAGGTACAAAAAATCTATAATGAGGTATAGTTATTCCTAAATTTAGTATCATATAATTAAAATCTAATATATTTTCTATCAAATTAAGTAATATACTTTTTATACGTATAAAAAGTTTAGGAAGAAGTATAATTCTTTCTAAATTCAGTATATTTTAATTAGAATTTTGTCTATGTTCTATCAAATTAAGCAAAATTCTTTTTCCACCAGACCAATCGATTAGGAATTCATATCTAATTGCCCTTATTATTTTTAGGTACAAAAGTCCAAAATGAAGTATAGTTCCTCTTAAATTCAGTATCATATAATTAAAATCTAGTATATTTTCTATTAAATTAAGTACTACACTTTTTATACATATAAAAAGTCTAAGAAGAAGTATAATTCTTTTTAAATTCAGTATATTTTAATTAGAAGTTAGTATATGTTTTATCAAATTGAGCACAATTTTTTTTCCACTAGACCAATTGATTAGCTTAGGATTAATTGATTAGGTCATATTCAATTTAATAGAAAATATACTAAATTTTAATTAAATGATGCTAAATTTAGAAAGTATTATACTTGATTTCAGATTTTTTGTAACTAAAAAAATTAAGAGTTAATTCGGTAAATCTATAGTTTAAATACATGAAATATTACAGTAGAGAATGAAAATAAATTTTTTCTGATACGAGAAAGTTAAGTTTACATAACTATTTTAGGATAATTTTTTCAAAAGTATACTAAAATTGACGTCTTAATGAATACGTCCTCTGACATAGTGAACAATAGGAAAAGGATATGGCCGTTGTCGCTGCTCAGGGAATCATCCCCTCTTACGCCGCCGCTCTGGACGCCTTCTCGACGGACCGTAACCTCCCCGCCCTCCGTCGTGTCCACTCTCGCCTCCTCGTCCTTGGTCTCGCCCGCCACCGTTTCCTCCGCTCTAAGCTCTGCGCCGCCTACGCCTGTTGCTCTCGCCTCGCCGACGCCCACCACCTCCTCCGCCTCTGCCCCCGCCCCTCTACCTTCCTCTTCAACTCCCTCCTCCGCGCCGAGACCTCACGCACTGCCCTACTCCTTTTCCTGCATATGGTTTCCCACCGGTCCCCTGCTCCGGACGGCGCATCCTTCGCGTCCGCCCTCCGCCATGCCGCCGTCCTCCCCTCACTCCGCCTTGGACGCACCATTCATGCCGTCGCTATAACGGCCGGGATCCTCTTGGACCCTGACCCCCTCGTTCGCAACTCACTCATCGCCATGTATTCCAAATGCGGCGATCACGCTTCCGCCCGCAGAGTGTTCGACCGAATGTCCCGCAGGAGCGTCGCCTCGTGGACCGCCATGATCTCTTTGTGCGGCGCCCACGGGCGGGCGCCAGACGCGGTGGCTCTGTTCGGAAGGATGGTGGAGGAGATAGGGGAAGCAGGGTTGGACGGGCCAGCAATGACGGCGGTGCTCGCGGCATGCGCGAAAGGCGGGCCAGCGGAGGCGGAGTTTGGGCGGCGGGTGTTCGAGATGATGAAGGACGGGCGGCTGGGCGGGGTGCTGCCGGGGGTGGAGCATTACACTTGCATGGTGGATCTGTTCGGGCGGGCAGGGCGCGTGGAGGAAGCGGAGGCTTTGATCGAGGAGATGGACTGGGAGCCCGACGAGGCGATGTGGGCTGCTCTCCTCGGCGCTTGTCGGAAGCATGGCCGACTGGACGTGGCGGAGCGGGTGGCCGACCACGTCTACGGGGGATTCAGATTAGTCCCCCACAAACATTCGGTTGCAAAGATAAAGAATAACTAGTAATTATGTAATAATTAATTGAAATCCTTCAAATGTTGTTATCTTTTTTCAAGGAAATTGATGCTTAACCTTGTATTTAATGGTGATTAGTATTGATCCCGGGTCAGCTTATATGTAACCTGGCCCAACAGTCTGGCAATTCGTCAGGAGGATATATAGGTTTGTGGGCCTCAGGAGCCCGTTGAATATAGGGCCGGTACAAGTGAATCGACCCATTTCCTCAAGCATGAGGAAACATTGGCCCTGGCCCAGGCAAAGAGGAGTCTCAACTCAAAGTATCCGGAGAATCCCGAGTCGAAGAATTTCCGACTCACAACATCCCTAAGCCGTAGCACTCCCGAGTCAGGGGAGTCTCAACTCAAAGTATTCGGAAGTTATAAGCGGATTTGCTTCTGCGCACCTCTCGGCTCGGTTCCTAATCGGGCACGTGGCGGTCCACACTCCCTAGATACAATTCGACCGATGGTCTAGATTCTCACCTTCGTACAAGCCGTAAGCGGGAATGCCCCCGCGCACTTCTCGGCTCGGGGTCCAGTCGAACGCGTGGCGGCCCACGCTCCTGAGGTCCTCTCGAGCCAAAGAAATCTTTATTCAGAGTATCACCATGTCATGAGATCCCCGAGTCAAAAGCACCCTGAGCTAGAAGAGTACTTGGTCATTGACCAGACTATCCCCGAGTCATCCAAGTTCGGACGTTCATCTCCAACCGTGCGCACCACGACTCAGGAAGCATACCTTTGCTCGGAAAGCCTTCCTTAACTCTGGAAGCCAAGTTGTCTAAGGTTCTTGTCGTGACTTATTACAACAACCACTCCCTGATATAAGACTCGCAGAAGCTGTACGGGGTTGGCGCAGGTCAGGTACCATTTTGGCCCGAATCGCGAGTATCTCGCTGATGCTATGATCTCCCTGCCATACCCTGTCTCCCCGTACTGCGACTGCATATATTGGTGTCAGGTCGAGCGGTGCCATTGACAGCGCCAAACGGCGCCCACCCGTAAGTTGATAGCACCCACTTCCTTATTCCGGTATATGACACATTATCCTGTCATCTCTGGGTATGTCTTATCCTGCCCTCACTACGCGACAAAAGGTGGCAGATTGGGCAGAAGCTGTCAGCTCCCCCGGCTATATAAACCTCTCCACTCCACATCCCTAGGTATGCGCAATAGTATTTTGCCTATTGTTCTATTGCCTTTGCTGCTCTTCCATCACCGAGGACTGACTTGACCGTCGGAGTGCCTTGTCGGGAACTTTTTCCGGCGGGTTTTAACGGTCTTTGCCTCGCAGATCGCAACTAGCATTGAAGCTATCATCGGCGGTTCGTGATCCTTAGAAAATCACATACTTTTGGGAGCCCACCTCACTTCGCGATATGATCAAGTATAATTCCTATTCCCTAACTCATCTGCTCACGATGTTCTATATTCAATTCACCCATTTCTTTCTTCGGTAATTCTGGATGGCCTCCTTTCTTCGATTATTGGCCAAGGAAGAAGATGTGGGAACGATGACAATGTTGCACTCTTCTCCCAGCAGTTCATACGACTGAACTGATCCCATTGGTCGCCCTTCAATTCCACCATATCTGCGTTAGCATTGGAATAAAAAATTCTCGCAGAAAAACAATTGAGCAGGGTGGAGAATGACGACGGATTCATTTGTGAATATTATTATAATTTTTTATTAGAGAATTATTTTCTTAGTCAAGATTATTTATTTTTTTAATTTTTTTATTTATTTGTTTCCTAATATCATCATATTTTCATTATTAGAGAATATTTTCTTAATTTTTTAATTTATTTATTTTCTAATATTTTAAATATTAGAGTATTTATATACGATATATCTCATTAATAAAAGGTTGTATTCAACTTTCAACATGATATCAGAGTAACAAGTCTAATGACAATTTTTTCCCCTTCTTTCTTCATCGCAAACCCTAGCCGCCACCCACAATGGCCGTCGCCATCGACAACATCTGTCAGTCGCCTCCTACAAAGACGTGGCAGTTTCCGGTGATGTCTGCGTGCCCACGTACACAACAAGCCGTGTTCTGTCCCAGCCGCTATCTTGGGTGCTGTCAGATCTATGGTATCACAGGTCACTTTACTCGGCAGTGCAGTTTTATGACTGCTTCGTTGCTGGACTTGGTTCTATTGATTCTGTCGCATGCTCCGCGTCATACGCATAGTGCACCGTTTGCTCACATTGCTGTTCATTCTAGACCTTCCTTTGCTCCTCAAGAATGGGTGGTTGAATCTGACATCTCTCATCATGTTACTGCTAATCTCAATACTCTTTCATTTCATGAGTCCTACTCTGGGAGAGATATCGTCATTATTGATCATGTGTCTGGACTACCTATTACCCACACGGGTTCTTTGTCTTTCTCCACTTCATCTTGGCTTTTAGTTTTCTCTAATATTTTATATGTGCCAACTATGTCAAAAAAAACTTGATTTCTGTCATTGCACTTTATGCTACTAATCCCATTACATTTCTTTTCTTTGATTTCTATTTTTAGGTGTTAGATCGTTGTATGGGGGCAACACTGGTCAACGGGGTTCATAGAGACGGTGTCTATTACTGATCGAAATCTGCATCTAAGCTATAGTCTTCTTTTTCCCTTTCAACCTTTGTCTCATCATCTGTGTCCTTATGTCAAAGTTGTTAGGTTATCCATCATTAAGTGTTTTGCGACAGTTTTTATCCTCCTTGGGTCTTTCATTTTCTATGAATATCTTATCTAAATTTTCTTACACTTTATGCAATATCAATTAGTCTCGTCATAGCTGACAGGAATGTGGGTGGCAGGGCATGATGTTGGGACCGGGTGCATGTTGACATAGATACGGGTTCGTAATTTTAAAATTAATTACGTGCAGCAGAATATTTAGCATAAATAATTTCTCAGATTATTTAACCACACATCTAAGCATGCAATTTTATCTTGTGTAGACATGATCATATATTTAAAATTTTGTAGAAACGTAAACTAATTTACATATTACCTCGCGTAACTCGAAGGAACGGACGAGCTCCAACCGTAAGCGTCCCTTGGAAGCTCCGCCTCTATTCGCGCCCACGCCGAGTATCTTCGGGATGACTTCGCAAAGCCACGAGTTTCGTGTTCTCGAGAACTACTAGATTCTCCGAGAATGCGACAAGAAAAATCAAGAGAGAAGTCGGAAGACTAACCGCAAAAGGATGGCCGGGAAAGGGCAGGGGCGGCCGGCTTGGTGCTCCTTCTTGGGGATGGTTGGCGCACGGCAAGAAGGGGAGAAGAGAAGGAGAGAAAGAGAGGGAGAGAACCTATGCCTTGATTTCTTCAAATCATTTTCCAAGCCTTGCCTTGGGTCCTTTATATAGTAGCCTCTCATTATTCCATCATGCCAAGTTTGATTTTATATCATGGTTAAAATCATATTTTAATTCATGATAAAAATCAATCAAGTCTCTTCTCTTTTATGGAATAAATTTCCTTATCATGGTAAATCAATCCATGATTGATTTTATAAAATAAACCAATCCATGGTTCATTTTAATTTCCATGAAGAAATGAACCAAACCTTGGTTTATTATAAAACAAACCACACTTGGTTTATTTTATAAATTGATCCAAAACTTTGGTTCTCTCCCTTTGTTGTGGCCGGCCAAGCAAAGAGGATAGAGGCCCTCTTTGGCCGGCCCATCCAAGCCACGCCCCAATGAATTAAACTTATTTAATTCATCTATTAAGTCTTCAAAAAACTTAGTCATTTTATGCTTCCGATGCGTCTTTGAAAAATTCAAATTCGACTTATCGTTTGGCTCACCAAACCTAATCTCTCTTGATTGGAAAATCCAATTTTCAACTCGTTTTATATCCCTCGGATTACTCGTAGTGCGTGTGACTAAATAGGCTTTCGATTTATGTTGGCCGTCTATAATTAATCAATTATAGAACGATCATGAGTGACACCTAGTAGTACATCATGATCCCCAATTAATCGAAAGATCAATGGTTGACCTCAAAAATAATTCTGAAATCCTTCAGCAGCTATAATGAATCGTACCCCATTCCCTTCACCATCTTATACCCACTTGGTTCAGGACATGGTCTATGTGTGTTAGTCCCCACTAGGCTGACTACGTCACACCTAGCCCAAGTAACGTTTTCTCGTCCTACGGATTCTAATTACTCTCATGTATTTAAGAGATTCATACTCTGAACATGTCATGCTCTGGCCAGAGGCTTCGAGTAACAATCCGACGATAGGCCTCGGGTATACATCTCCTCGCAAGGAGTGGTGAATCCTTTGTAGGCTGTTCAAACATCTTCGGGCACTTCGGCTTATACCCAATCATCCTGGGTCCATACCTCCTTGGAGATGCTTGCTTAAGATGTCAAAGTATAAATCTCCATGACCAAGATGACTTGAACACCGTAAGTCAAAGGAACATCGCACTTAAACTGCAGTAAGAACTTCACTGACATATCTATATGTAGACTACCATATGAGGTTTTACAGCCAGTCACTCCAATGAACTAGTTCCCTTAACTAGCATTCATGTTTATCTCCGGACATCTCAATGTCACCAGCCAGTGAGAATCAGCTGATTAGAGAATAACCCATGCTAGTCTCAACAGAATTGATAGTGTCCGTATTTATCAATTTATCGACTAGGGACAATTTGAATACTTCACAATTGCACATGTATAGATAATCACTAATTGTGAATTCATCACAAATTCTCTCATGCTGTGAATTGTATTGCGGGCATTCAGTAAATGAGTTTAAGATCTCAATCAAATACACAAACATGTATACTCAAATAGTGAATATTCATTTATTAAAATAAATGACTATAATCATAAGGCGATTGCCTTAGGACACTTCTCTCATATCACTAACACATGACACCCTAAGGTGGCAGGTTAGGCCTAAGACCCACTCATACGGGGGCATTGAGGCTCGGCGAGTGGGAAATATGAGCCTCCATGTCCCTGCCCAGGGAGGCTCATCTAGGCCGAAGCCCTCCTCCAAGGCTGCGGCAAGCATCATGTTCGCTGCAAAATAATAGAAGTTTAGTTAGCTATGGATAAGCAATGTACAGAATAAGAAGCTTACCAAGTTAGTTGGGTCGGTGGAATGGTACGGGGCTGAGTCCAAACACGTAAAGAATGTCCTCGCTCAGCAGGTGAACACCGTGGAAGTGTCAGCCCCCGATTTTAGACAGGACCGACTGATAAGTGGGGAGGGATCGGTAGTTCTTAGGTAGTGGGGGAGGAGAAGGAAGGTCAGATACCCAAGTAGTCGGCCAACTCGAGGCCGAGGTGGTGTTAACAAAGAAGAAGCGTTCCTTCCAACCCTTATTCGAGGTTGGAAGCTTCGCTAAGAAGGATATTTTGGCTCGGGCTTGGAAGAAGAAATCGCCTGGCTTTTATTTCTTAGGATAAAAGAAGTAATGGATGATTTTAGGATGAAGGGGAATTTGGTATAAGGAAAAGATGACCACCGATCCACAGATCAGTCGGATGGTATTCGGGGCTAATTGGGATAGGGGGATTTGAAAGAAACGACAGACAAAAGAGATGAAGGGGTGGATCGGGAAGCGTAGCCCGACCTGCAGGTGGTCTTGGGAGATGGTGATGTAGCTGAGGGGGGGAGGTCTCGGGTCGGTTGGTTGGATCGTGAAGGCGGAGGAAATGGTCAGAAGGGATGTTGTAGTCAGATTGAATTTGATCAAGGTCATGGTGGTGGAGCTCGAACACCATGGTGGTGTACCATGGGTTCGAGTGAGAAGAAGAGGGACCCATAAAAATGGTGAAGGGAGGAAGACTGACCGAGTGAGAAAGAGCTCGTCAGAGAAGATGGACGGAAAGCGAGCGCGCGCCGAAGGTTGTCGGAACCCTAACAGAGCGAGCACCAGCAGCAGTTCGGCGTCGGGAGTAAAAAGCGATGGTAAAAAACTACGGGGTAAAGGCCTATTTATAGGGCCGAGTGGGCGACATCGACCGTCCGATGAGGATCCTGAGAAAACGCGAGAAAGGATATGAGCCGTTCGATCAAACCCGAGGTAACTCCCGAAGAGACACGACACACGTGCGTACCAATCATTCGCTGAGGCGGGCGGCCGACACTTCGTTACTCGGGGAATCAATAGCCAGCCAACACGTGGCCTTGGCAGTTAAGGTGGTAATTAATGAGAAGGATACGAAGTGGCTCAGCCCGGATCGGGGATAGGACGGAAAAGACAGGTTGATGCGATGTTGGCCCGCCGATCGGACAACCTGCTTGGACTCGGCTATGACAGTCGGCAGGAGAAGTAGGCTCCTCAGGTGCGCCAGGCTCGCTTTAAAATAACAGTCTAGTCAGTCAGACTCGTCGCCTCCTTCGACTAGACTCGAAGGGGATGCTTATGATCCCGGCCTAGTTCACGTGTAGCTCGGTCGACTAGCCTGGACCCCCGTCGGATGGAGTCGGGGCCGAGGGTCTCCGGGCTTGAACGAGCCGGGTTGCCCGAGTCGGCAATCGGTCCGCCTGACCCATTCGGTTCGGGAGCATTAAGAGGCCGACCCCGACCGGAGGACTAGCTGCCAGGACGTAGGAGCCCAAGCCGGGGAGAGCTCGAGCCAGATCACCCCCGAGCCCGAGAATTCCCACGATTTTAATCACCCGACCTTAGGCAAAGTCGGGATAATTAAGCCCGAGCTCCCTCCATGGCTCAGAGGACACAACTACCTAATCTTAGGACTGGTGGCCATCAAGCCCAGGTTCCCTTGGCACCACCGGTCGGCGCTCCCATTCGAGATTTGTCGCAACCATAAGGAACACCCACTCTTTGACACAACACTCATAGAAGTGGTACGGGAGCTAGCGCAGGCCTGACATCGTTCGTGCCCGACTCGCAAGTATCTCGCTGACGCCGTGAGCCTCCTGCCCTGCCCTCACGTACCACGACAACCTACGCTTGTGTCAGACCGAGTGGCGCCAGACGACCCCTCCAGTGGGTTGACAGCGCCCCTTACCTTATTCTAGTATGCGACACCTTGCCCTGCCACCACACGCTATACCTTGCCCTGCTCTCGGAAACGACAAAAGGTGACAGGCCGGGCAGAAGCTGTCGGCTCCCTCGGCTATATAAGCCCCTTCATTCTCACCCTCGCAGATACGGGCAATAGTATTTTTGTTCTACTGCTCCATTGCTCTTGCTTTCTTTTCTCGCGGGGACTGACTTGACCATCGAAGGGCTTTACCTGGGACTTTTCTTGGCGGGTTGCTAACGATCACTTTTTTATAGGTCGAAGCCAACATCGACAGTACTCGGTCCACTCCATTCTTGGGAGTCCATCTTATTCTGCGATAGGATCAATATTAAATTTATTTTTTAACCATATTTATTTGTTTATTCTGGTCATCCGATAGGATCAATATTAAATTTATTTTTTAACCATATTTATTTGTTTATCCTGGTCATCCAGATTCTGACTATTTAGTAGTATTCTAAATTTTTATAATTATGATGTGACATTGATTTCGTATATTGGGAACTATAAAAAAGTTTGTTGAGAGGTTTAACAATGTAAATACCCTTAGGTTAAAAATTTTATTTGAAATTGATGCCAATAAATGAAATAATGAAAGTGATAAGAGCCAAGTATATAAAACAGAAAACAGGAAAGGTAACAAAGAATAAATAAATGCATATTTCACTTCAGCAGTAAACTACAAAGGCTGTGTCCATGATCTTGACTGATAAATGAAATAATGAAAGAAATAAATATCATTAAAAAAAACCAAGAATAAATATAAATGCATGTTGCACTTCAGTAGTAAATGGGGAATAATTTTCAACATCATGGTCAATCTATTCTTAGATTAGTAAGAAAAAAATAAATTATAAAAATTATTAATTCGAATATTATAATTAATACGTAAAAAATAAATATACTGATTTAATTAGATTTTAATCCTTATATGCACTTCAACATTAAACTACCTAGCAAAGGTCCAAGATTACAAAGTGTAGAAAATCTTTTCTAATTTTTAAAAATTTAATTTGGGAGCAATAAATATACTAATCTATGTGATATATCTTTTATTTTACATATAGTAAAAGATGATACGGCTAAATTATTGTTTTGGCACACGAATACATCAATTAATTAATGGTCTTTGGTGAAATATTAATGTGATATTTGTTGATATTAATGGTTTTAAAAATAATAATGGCAATAGACTGAGTTTTCCAAATTAGTAAATTTTCTAAAATATTCACCTATTATCTTCCTTCCTGGCACCGTAAAATCACGACCAAGCGGCGGCTCAATTATTTATATATATATATATATATATATATATATATATATATATATAGATAAGATAAATTTTTCAACGTGAATGACATGACACTTCAATTATAACGATCCTCGACGGATTCATCGTACCTCCAAGTTATAGTTTTGTTCGGGATGGCAGTCGGAGGCCGTCATCGGTATCCTAGCGATAATCGAACGTGTGAACGAAAAATGTTAAATCATTCACATTGAATTTCATGTTGTAATTTCACACTCTCTATCGTAGCTCATATATATATATATATATATATATATATATATATATATATATATATATATATATATATATATAATAGTGAAAAAACACTTATAAAAATGTTAATTTATGACATTGAAAGGAAAAATATTTATTTATTCGAATCTCCAAACGGATCAGGAATATCCGTAATCGCGGAGACGACAAATGGGCTGGTCACCACATGCTTACCATCATCGGAGGTCCAAGTCAACTTTCCCTCCAAGAATTGAATGGCGGAAGTAGGAGGACCGCCGGAGCCCCATTTCGCGCTCACGGTGAACGACTTCTGCTCGTTCAGCTCGGTGAACGTTAGCTTCTTGGGGGTGACAGTGGCCGACACGGCAGTCTTCGATATGGTCACCGACACCGTGTAGCTCGATCTCGCCGATCCGACATTCGTGACCGTCCGGGTCACTTTGGCCGCCGCCCGGCCTTTGGGGGTCAGCAGAATCGACGGGTAGTTGAGCTCCTCTTCCGTCACGCTCTTCGAACAGTCGACGACTCCGCGCGCTATATTTCTGGCGCCTTCTTCGCCGAATTTGCCGCAGATGTAGGCGACGTAGTCGTCGCGGGTGATGTCGTAAATGAAACCGGGATCGGCAGCTTTTGTAGGGTTGACGTGCCCTGCTCCCTTGGCGAAATAGAGCGCCGACTTAAGGAACTCGTCGGTGACGTCGGCGTCTGCGGTGGTGACGATCGCCGACCTGATAGCTGCCGGCGACCAAGTAGGATATGCGGCCTTTAAGAGCGCGGCGACACCGCTGAGGTGAGGCGCGGACATGGACGTCCCGGAGTCGAACTTGTACCCCGGAGTGCCAATCCAGGCCGCGAAGATGTTAAGGCCAGGGCCGGAGATGTCTGGCTTGAGGATTCCCGGCACTGCCAGTGACGGCCCCCGGGAGGAGAACCAAGCCACGGCGGGGGCGGTGGATACTCCGAGAACCGTCCCATTGAAGACGATTGACGCGGAGGGGTCGGAAGTAGAGTTCAAATACGATATGAGGTCGGAGCCTTCGCCGGCGGCGAGCACAAGCCCGGGAAAGTCCATCCTGCTCATGATGTTAGTGGCGCCCACTTGTTTGAGGGAAATTAAGATCAACGCCCTGGCGCCGTGGGACTTGGCCAAAGCAAACACATCACGGGTGCCGCCGGCTTCGCAGACCCAGACGTTGCCCTGTGGCTATCATCGAGAGGATCCGTGTCGCAGGTCGGCGACTCGGTGGAGTAGTATAGGGGAAGAGAGCTTTTAGGAAAGTTACTAGGCTGGTCGAGAGACTCTCCGGGGATCACCTTCCCGCTGGGAAGCTTCACGGAGGCCCTGAATCTTCGGTCGACGCTGCTGGCCGCCACGGTGAGCATCCACGGAGCCTCGTTGGAGAGGGTGGAGTTGCTAGGTCCAAAGTTTCCGGCGGAGCAACTGACGAAGATCCCTTTACTGGCCGCCGCGAACGAACCGATGGCGATGGGATCCTGGTCGAGAGGCATGGAAGGGCCCCTGAGCGAGATAGAGAGGATGTCAACGCCGTCCCTTACAGCTGCGTCCAACCCGGCGAGGATGTCGGCATAACTGCAGGTTACAATTTTGGTGCCGTTGCAGACCTGGTAGATGGCGAGGTGAGCCCGAGGGGCCATCCCGGCGGCCGTGCCTTTGGCCAAGCCGAAGTAACTCGCGTTGCGGACGAAGTTACCTGCTGCAGTGGAGGAAGTGTGGGAACCGTGGCCGTTCTTGTCGACGGGAGGACTCCCACCCCCACCGGCGATCATCGACCTGGCGCCGATGAGCTTGTTGTTGCAACCGGTCTGTAGCTCGCAGGAGCCCTTCCACGTCGAGGGCGGAGGCGGGACCCCCTCGTCGTCGAAGGAAGGGTGTCCGGGCGTCACGCCGGTGTCGAGAACTCCGACGATGACTCCGCTCCCGAGCTTCGAGTCGTTCCACAGCCCCTTACTCCCGACCTTGAGCCCGAGGAAATCCGGCGTGTGGGTGGTCATCACGCGCAGCACTCGGTCGGGGAAAGACCGCACGAAGCCATTCTTCTTCCCCATCTCCTGCAGCTCTTCCTCCGTCAGCGTGGCGGCGAACCCGCTGAATACTTCGCTGTAGGAGTGCAGCAGCCGCCGTTCCGCGCCAGACGACTCGACGGCCGGCGGCAGGAAAGATTCATGAAACCTCTTCAGGCTACCTTCCGTCAGCGACTCAATCGGCTCTTCCACTTGAATAATGTAACGGCTCGCAAAAGAAGAAAAGGAGACGGAGGGATTCGAGAAGAAGGCGAGGAGAAGAAAAAGAAGCCATGGCGAAAGATCCATGTCGGGAATCCAAATTGCTGTACCTTATGACAAAGATCCTCCGTACTATATCTAGTGAGAGCCGTACGCTGCTAAATTTAGAAAAACACGTCATTAAAATATAATAATTCGTCCGTTATAAAATCTACTAAATATATAAATAAATTTTAAATTTCGTGCAAATTACAATTCACATTTCCTAATTTGGAGAAATTAAACTTGTATAACATTAATAATTCCAGACATATTTCCTAAAAGTAAAACCACCCCCACATCTTGGCTAGTAAATGTTTGTTTATTTAAGGATGATTATGTTTTTAAAGGAGAGAACGAAATAAATTCACATTAAAAATGATAATTAAATAAAATGAATTGAAGAGAGATTTGAGGAAGGTTAAGATCAGCTTATTTGTAATAATTTAAAATTTTTGATTTTTTTTATTATTGTTGTTGTTTAGTAAATAATAATTTGTATTGGTTATTGCCCAGGTATGTGCATACAAAATAAGTACAACGATAAAAGAAATCAAGGGCATTCTTAATTATCAAAATTGTCAAAATGATATTCTATGTTTTAAAAAAAGTCAAAAAATTTTACATTATATATCTTATATCGAAATTTCTCATATCAAAAATATTCTTTTTTAGACATTAATTGGTGTAGCAGATACGACGTAGCTAACTGGATCTATTAAAAATAAAAATGGCCATCACCTTGTTGGAGATATTGGCTCTACTATACCATAATTTTAGAACAGCCAAGCAACTTCAAAATCCTAGGTGCGAATTATACAACTTAATTAAAATGTAATGAGAATTTTTTCTGTATTTTTTTTCTTTGACGTATCTCGATTGAAAGTATACTTTTGTAAGAATATGTGCACATATTTAACTCTATGAATGATATTTATATACATCTTGGTTGTAGGTAGATTTTAACTTAGAGATGTGTTTACTATATAATTAATATATAAAAGATAAGTATCGAAGAAGATAAGTATTAAGAATATTAAAATTTTATTTTTTTTTAAGTACAATACATTATTGCCCCACATTTGGGTTAATTGGAGAAAACTCCCCAATCCCAAACTGTCCTTTGCATGCACTCCCCACTTGATAAATTTTTTGCATTCACTCCCTGATGGATTGAGTGTAAAAGAGTGAAAACTTAGTATACATTGTAAAGATTTGAGTATAAATTGTTTGAGATTGAGTACTAATTCACGAAATTTGAGTACAAAGTTTCGGTGACCCCTTATGTGAAAATCTTGATGTGGTGAGTATAAAAGAGTGAAAACTTAGTATATATTATAAAGATTTAAGTATAAATTGTTTGAGATTTAGTACTAATTTAAGAAATTTGTGTATAAAATTTCGATGATCCCTCATGTGAAAATCTTGATGTGGTGGATGCAACCTCATATACTCAAATTTCTAAATTTTATACTCAAATTTTTTCAAATAATACTTAATATAAATCAATTCATACTTAAATTTTGATAATGTATACTGAAATTTTTACTATATACTGAAATAATATATACTCAAATTTTTTCAAATAATACTCAAATTTCTTAAATTAGTACTCAATCTCAAACAATTTATACTCAAATCTTTTCGATTTATATTGAATTTTTACTCTTTTATACTGATAAAAAAATAACACACAAAACTGTCTTGTCAATCCTATCAGGGAATACATGCAAAGAAATTTTTGATTGGAAAGTACATACAAAACCCAATTTGATGTTAGGTAGTTTTCTCAAATTTTCCCACATTTTAATCTATATATATCGGTAATATTACAACTTGAATACTGTTATTATCTGACTACTATGGGATTCTGACAACTTTAATCGACGTCACCTATTCAAAGGCGTGCTTTGTCCACCAAAATTATGAGTTTGCACGATAAATTTTTTAACAAAATTATATATATAATTTAAATCGACTGACAATTATTCAAAAATTTGTAAAGTTAGATGATAAAATCTATCAATTTTATTGTACGAGTTATTATCATCCATGAACTACGAAGTTGATAAAAATTTATTTTCTGATGCCCTATCATCTACCATTATTTTTTAGACGGCCAGTTACACAAAATTATTGGATATAAATGACAAAAAAAGATATATTAATTGGTTTATATTCACAAGCATATTAATTGTGAATAAATATATGTGAGAGACTCTCTTTTACGTGTGGGTGCATAGGGGGTGCAAATCCAAGATCCAGATTTATACGAATCCAAGTTGACTGATGTGCGAGCATGACTTGCGCGTGCCGAATATCGAACCAGTAGAGGCAAAATTTATCTAAGCTATTAAACTAACGTTTTGCCACTTGAATAATTTTTATTTGTTGTTCAAATGTAACAGATGCATAATCGATAATTAATGAAAAAATCTAGACGTTTGATCTAGACGGATTAATGGGTAGTAAATGACTTTAATTCAATCATCAAATATTGCATTGGTCTAATTAACTCTTATATAAAGAGGTAGTGATCAAGAGTAAAAGTAAGCTTGCGAGCTAATAGCAAAGATTTGCTTACATCTTCATTCTCTCAAATCTTCCTCCACCGTACGTTTCACCTGGTGGATTACCTGTGGTAGCAATTGGGTACTTTCTCAGTGCACCATGAGCAACCAATGCTTGGTTGTGTGAGTGGTTCCACTATTGTATCCTGGGAAACATGCATCCATCATAACCTCAAAATACAGTCGGAGGAGGATGAATCTATTTAGGAAACTGTATTACATAGGCTTCAACAACTCTCTTTTCCACTTGGAGTCGGGAGTCTGTACTTAGACTCTGCACTCAAGACTCTCAAGTCGGGAGTTTATACTAAGACTCTGCACTCAAAGGTCTCAAGTCGGGAGCCTCCAAGTCTTGAACTCTACTCTTGAACTCTGCAACTCAGGACTTTGCGCTCAAGAGTCTCCAAGTCAAGAGTTTGTACTCAGAAGTCAGGCTCGAGAGCCTAAAAGTCGGGAGTCTACTTTTAGACTCTTCACTTGAACTCTGCTACTCGGACTCTACACTTGGGAGTCTCTAAGTCGAGAGTTTACACTTGAGAGTCAGATTCGGGAGCCTCCAAGTCCGGAGTCTGGACTTTGACTCTACACTCGAGATTCTGCACTCTACATTACAAGGCAGCTTAGGTCTTTCTAGCCAACTAAGTCATTCTAAGCAGCTTTTTCTTGTTTAACAGCCTGAACTTATTGATTTAGGCCACTCAACAGATATGTTGAAATTATATTGAGTAATTTCAATCTAGCATATTTATCTCCGACAAGTTATCTCCTGCAAAAACAAATCAATTTTTGGGAAAAAAAATAATTTTGAAGTCACCCAAATAGTTAGCATATACTTTAGGCACATCATGATAAATAATATGTTAGTTGAAGCATTTCATATCTAATATGTTAGTTGGATTTGGAAGAATTGTGATGTTATATTTAGAGCAAAGAAAGATTATATACCTTAGATATTATAGTATTCACCTCAATCTTAGTTGCATTTGGTTTCTCTATAAAAACTTCCACAATAATGCCTCCCAATTGATATATGTTAGGAAGGATCAAGCCGGCTAGAGGGGGTGAATAGCTCTGCAAATTAAAAACTAAATCTTTTGTCTTCTAAAACAAAAATAAGGATAGTTAAGTCAAATAAGAACACAACATAAAAGAATAACAACTAAAATAAAGAAGCATTAGATTTTACTTGTCTGCAACCAGAGTGGTTGTTAATCCAAGATAGTTGAACGCTCAATCTCCAAATAACTCCTTGTGGGCTGAAAAATCTCTTACAAACTTATAAACTTAGAGAAGACTCACAAATGAATTATAGAAGTTGTTAACAAAACAATTGATGAAAGATTCTGAGTTAAGGGGTCTACTTATAACCCCTGGACAATCTTATCGATGTGTTAACGTGGTACATCATGGTCGCTTGAGTGCAACATGGGCGCCTGATCAGGGTCAACGTTTATCTATGTCACAATAGCTAAAAAATGGCTAATTGGCGATAGACTCAAGGTCGGGCGGCCGAGTCAATATGGGCGCTCGTATACATGAGCACCCGGGCGCCCGAGTTGACTCGAGCGCCTGAGCTCGGCTGGTTCTAGTCAACTTTTAGTTGACCAATTTTTTAACACTTTTGGGTGATTTCTGATCATCGAGAGTTAGGCTCACCTGAGCCCGTCTCCGGCCTTCTCCTCAAACGGACTCCCTCCCCGGCAGTGGCGTAGCCACCTTAGCCACAGGGGGTGCGGTCGCACCCCTTGACACTTTGATATATATATATATATATATATATATATTCGTTGGCACTTTAACGGATTAATTTATCATCGTTCATCGTCCAAAAATTGAAATTGATTATATATTTGGAAATCTCAAGACCTAAATTATCCATTAGTATAACTTTTATAAGAAAATATCTTGATTGAGAATGATAAATATTGAATTTTAAAAATAAAATATATGATAATAAATGAATGAAGTAATTCATAGAACTTGAAGTGAAAATGCTAAATTAAAATTGGATTGGATTCAAAATAAATCTGATAGGTAGGTGCGGAGATAAGGATTACGTTGGTTGAATCCGTGATTGCTTTGAAGTTGATTTGGTCAAATTATGATCGAACCAAGTTTATGTAAACATCCCCGGATAGTTTTGATGTTAATCAACCGAATTAAGTTAGACACTGTGTGTATTTGATGTTTTGTATCTAAGGATTATATTGATTCAAATCAGAATCGATTTGAAGTTGATTTGATCCAATTATGATCGAACCAAAGTTATGTAAGTATCAAGATAGTTTTGGTGTCGATCAATTGAGTTAAGTCCTGTGTATATTTGATGTCTCATGTCTAAGTTTTGATATTGATTAATTTACATTAAAGTTAAAATTTTTGAAAATCATTTCTTAGTCAAAAATCGCCCCTCCTGATCGATAATTCTGGCTACGCCATTGCTCTAGTCTTCTCGTCCCTCGGACATCTCGTACGCCCTTGTTAAATATGACACGTCACACTCGGTCCAGCATTTTTTTTAATTTTTTTTCGAAAAAGAATTATGGTTTATAGACAATGGAAGAGATTTGGAAGATTAGATTACTCTAAAATTGAGTTTGAAGGGCTAATCACAAAGAAGCCTAAACTAGAACGGGCTAAATTGCTAAGGAACACTAAAATAAGGTTAGGGTTTGTAAATGTTAAGGTAGAAGGGGTTAAATGCAAAAAGGGCAACCCATTGAAGTCACGTTTCCCCCCTTTCTGCCCTACCTTTGCCCATGAACCAAATCGCGAACGCCTCCTCTCCTCCACCGATCTCGATCTCCCACCTTTGCCATTTCACTCGCGGATGCCAATTGGTCCCAAACTGAGCTCTGGTGATCTCCTTGTGACGGGTGAAGGCGAGTCTCTATTCCAGGCTTTTTCCGTTGCTCGTTCTTCTTCCCCAAACCCCTCAAGATGTCGCTGCCACTCTTTGAGCTTAGCTTCTTTTAGATCGCAATTGGACTCTAGGTTTGGAGGATTTGGGAGGAGGCGGAGTTTGCAGATCAGATCGAGATCTGGAAGTAGTGGTGCCCTCAAGCTTGGCCGTCGATTTGTGCTGGATTTCAACAGAGGAACACGATTCCGGCAGACCTCAGGTTAGGGGTTAGGAATTTGATACTATCATTAGATTGAGTTGTTGATAGCATACTTGGATCTGTAGGTCTTATTGTTGTGCCGTGGGTTTAGATTTGTATTAGTTTTGCTGTGTTTTCCTTGATATGCCATGAGTGCATTGTTAGATCTTCTTGTCTTTTTTTTAATCTCTCAGACTATCTTTTTGAGTCTGATATAGCGTCGAGTCATCACTTGGCTCGTTGCAACCTTTCTCTATAACTTCCCAAATATCATGAGCTCCAAGAAGCGTGTTCATCTTGATACTCTAATTATCATAACTACTTGCTTTGAGCATTGGAATTTGGAAGGGAATCATACCTCCATTGGTCATAGCTTTGATATCACTTTGTTAGAAGAAAAATGGAAGAAAAAATAGAAGAAGAGTTTCACTCTGGTGGAAGAGGAGAGAATAAGAAAACTGAACTAACTCAACTTACATTCATTCATCAAAGGGTTACATATTTATAGACTTTAGTGGATAAGCATCAGTTCAACATTCATTGAATCTACATACTTTTATTTTACCAAGAAACTTTATCCTTATCCATAATTACACTTTATCTATCCATGATTTATCAAGTTAACAAATTCTATCTTTATCTACTAACTTTATTTTATCTTTAAATTAATATTTATCCATAATCAAGTTTAATATTCAACGGAGATATCATGTAGGTATTTTGATTAATCACGTCTAATTAATTCAACTAATTGATTAGTTTAATTGATCGATTATTTGATGAATAGATTTATTTAGCTTATTAATTAATTATTTAATTATATCCTTATAGATTGATAAATTATTGGAATAAAATCAATAACAGATTTATCAATTAGTGGCTTAAAAGATTGATATGTCTAGCCATTAGGGATTGATTGTTTAATAAATTGGGTTGATAATATGATTAATAACAGGTTTAATGAATTGATTAAATGACTAATGATTTATTTGTTATTTGCTTAAATGTATTAACAGATTCATTAATTGAGTTATTAACTTATTTAATAGTCAACTAATTTAATTAGCTCGACCCGTAAATGAATTATTAAAATTGTAATTAATTAAGTTGAGTAGTTGATTACTCAAAGTTTGTCGGAGTAATTAACTAATATTTGATTAGTAAGATAATTAAATGCAATTGAATGTTTAATCTATTTAATTAAAGTGTTGATCAAATTAATAAATGATCAAGAGTAATTAATTATTATTGCCCCAATAATTAGATTGATGATTGACTTAACGAATGAGTTAATATTGATTAATTAATAAATCATAGGTTGATTAATTGATTGATGTAATTGAAGATTATTTGAACAAATTGATTGATAGATCTTTATTAAATTAAGAAATTGCTATAATACGAATAAGAAATCTGAATGATTATTTAAAATGAAAAATAGATGATTATACTATTTACAGTGATTTGGATAATTCTAGTACTTAGTTGTAACTCGTATTCTGATCCTGTCGACAAGCGAAGACCGGTTCTCACTCGGATGACTCGGTCTGACCAAGGCAACTCGGTCTGCTGTAGCTCGGGGGTCGAGGTCGGGCTGAATAGGAGTCGGGCTTAAGTCACTCGGCTCGGACCAAATTGTAGCTCACAAAGTGGGTGGTGTTGTTGCAAAATAGCAGCCCCCTTCTACAGAGCCATATGAGGGGTTTATATAGGGGAGGGAGGAAGTCTGTCATCGTGTGGGATGTCACATCCCATTAAGACTCGCTCAGGGGTCAGACTGAGCAGATGGATATTTCCGCCTTGGGGTGAGGCTGACACAGCCGCCTGACAGTCTGTAAATCTGTCCTTTCCGACCCTGATTAATGGGTGGCGGCTGTGTCAGGTAATGATTGAGTTCAACGTCTTTTCCCCTTAATGTCGAATCCTGACAGATCTGACCTCTTGGTGTCCGAGCTCTGGCACCCGACCCGAGGTCATCTAATCTTAGCTCCCGACCTCTTGATGTCCGAGCTCTGGCACCCGACCCGAGGTCATTTAGTCCTAGCTCCCGACCTCTTGATGTCCGAGCTCTGGCACCCGACCTGAGGTCATCTAGTCCTAGCTCCCGACCTCTTGAGGTTCGAGCTCTCGAACCCGACCTCTTAGTGCCCGGCCTAAACCTTCGGCCTGACCCATAAGGTCGAGGGTGAGCTGGCCCGGTTTTTCCTGACCCGGATCAAATCCAGTCAATCCCGACCGGGCCCCTAACTTTCCTCCCAAAACAGAAGGCCCGGATCACAAGCCTCCCCTTCAAGTCTAGTCGAAGGAGGTGTCAAGACCGACTGACTAGGCTCCCGGCCCGGTCGGCCTGACTTGCTTTCCGCTTTCCCGCGTGTCCCTCGTATGCCCGGTTAGTACTTTGAACGCCCGACCCCCCATCAAATCATTCATTAATGCCAGCACACGTGTCATCTTCTGAGCGGGAGCCTCTGGCCTCGAGGCGTCATGAGCATGGCTTTGCGCGGCGTCCGAGAGAAACTTCGAGACCTAGGGAGTTGCAGGAAATGGACGGCGGGGAGCAGAGCCCGCCATTTTTTCCCCTCCTCATCCGACGGTCATCCTTGCCTTGCTCGCACTATAAATAGGCCGAACCCTTGCTTTTATCCTTTTTCACTTTGACTCCCGCTTCTCCTCTTGCTTTTGTCCGACCTCCTCGAGTTCCGACGATCGGTGCTTTCGGTGATCAGAGTTTTATCCCGAGCCCTAACATTAGGTACTCTTCTCCCTGCCTACTATTTCTTCTATTAGTTCCCGAGTCCGACCATATGGCCGGCTTATCTTCTGCACCCGGGCCGTGGTATACCACCACCTGTTCGACCTTGAGTTTGGGTTCCCTGGAGACGCTTCGCATAGAGTATCAGGTTCCGGAGAATCACCTTTTTGCTCTTCCGTCTCGTGACGACCGGCCTAACCGAGCCCCTATGAATTATTTCACTATTTTTAGGGACCACTTCCTAGCCGGCTTGCAATTTCCCCTGCACCCCTTTATTGTGGAGATCTGCCGGTACTTCCAAGTGTCCCTTTCCCAGTTAGCTCCGAACTCAATCCGAATCCTGTGTGGCACAGTAATCATCTTTGAGTCCTTCCGGGTTCCCCTCACTCCTCAAGTCTTCCACCTTTTCTTCTACCTTAAAATGCAGGAGCCGGGCTGTTTCTTTTTTCAGGCCCGGGTTAACACAGCTTTTCTAGATAAGGTTCCCTCCTCGAACAAGGGGTGGAAATCTCTTTTTTTTTTTATATGAGCGCTACCCCGACCGCGTCTTGGCCGGTTGACTGGCTGGAAGAGCTACCAGTTCATCCTGCCGCTCCCAAGAAATATCGGGCTGACCCCCGCTTTCAACTGGCCTTCTCTAAGATTGGGGGACGTCATTTCCACGCCGGTAAACTGCTAAGTGAGGCGGTGCTCTACATCTGCCGGCTGAGTCAAATCCCGACGGAGCTGCCTGGCACATATGGTAAACTCCCCTTTTCACTTAAGGGTCTTTTAATACTAACTAAAACTCTTTCTAGTTTGCAGCTCAGGCTCTGATGGATGCCCTCCTTGACTAGGAGCTAGCCTTGGAAGAAGAGGCCTTGAACACCCGGGCGACCGAACTACTGGTGAGTCGGATCGTGCCGCCCGTCAACACGGCACCGGCTCCCGAACGACCAGGCGGGGCGGAGAGTGACTCAGAGTTAGAAGTACTAGCCCAAAGCATTGAGGCAGCCCTCCCCGAGGTCCGCGGGGAGGCCGAGGTGCTGGCTGTCGCCGCAGTTCAGTCCTCTTCCGGGGCATCCAAGAAGAAAAAACGCCCCCGGGAAGCTGCTTCTTCTAGCACTCCCGTGACTCAGGCTCAACCTGGGAGGGCCCCGGGCCTGCCAGCTCCCCTTCCCGGTCGAGTCAGAATACGGCTGTCGACTTCCTGGTCGGCCTCTCCTCACCCAGGCACTTCTGCTCCGTCCTCCAGCGCTGCTCGGCCTGGGGTCTCCATACCTAGCCCGGGCTTACCCCGGTGGGGGATTTAGCTTCCAGCTCGGCTGCTCCTCGCCCGGCTGCCGTTGTTGACCCTGTAGACGAAGAAGCTGCCGCCGCCCTCCTATCCATGCACGACCTCCCCCGGGTACCCGTAGAGTTGCAGCTCCCTTCTGAAACTCACTTACTCCGGATGGTCGAGCCCCAGCCACTCAACCTGCACGGTCATCTATCTGCGGCTTGGGACCACGGCCTGGAGTTAACCGAAGGACGAAGTCCTTTCAGCTTGGCCGACAACTTCGCGATGGACATAACCAAGGTACACCTTTCTCTCTCCTTCATCCTTTTTATTTTCCTCATACGTTACCTGCTCCTGTGCAGTTGTGGGTCACGAGCCAGGCAGTCACCAAGGCTTTGGTCGGGAATGTCAGAGAGCGCCGTGCGACTGAGTACAAGATAAAGGACCTAGAGCATCAACTGACTCAGTGCAGCCTTCCGACCAGCGTCGAGGGTCAGACCCGACTTCGAGATGAGGTGACTTCCCTGCGGATACAATTGGCGGAGGGTGACATCCGGCTGGAGCGATCTCATGAGGTGTTGGCGGCCTCCGCCCGGGAGATGGATCAGCTCGGTACCCGGCTGGAGGCCGCCGAGGCCTCGAAGAAGACCGCCCTTACTCTCGAAGCCAAGACCCGCTCTGACTTAGATAGGAAAACCCGCGAGGCCCTGGGTCTACAACGGCAGCTACAGGAGGCACACGCCGCTCACGAGCAGACTCGACTGGCTCTGCAGAGCAAAGAAACGGAGCTAGCCTCCTTGAAGGGGAAAGAGACAGAACTCCAGGCCCAGCAAGAGGCTTTTCGGGCTTTGGAGGCTCAACTGGTAAGTACAGAGGCAGGCCTGGCGGCCAAGGATACGCGGCTCAAAGGCCGAGAAGCCGAGGTGGCTCGCATGCAGAAGGAGCTTGCTGACTACAAAGCCGGCGAGGCGGCCAGGATCGAACAAGCTCGAGTGGCCTACATTCAATCTACACCTTTCCTTCGGCAAGAATACAAGCAGACCGCAGGCATGATCGTGTACGGGGTGAAGGGCGCAATACAGCAGCTTACGGAAGCCGGCCATCTCCCTGCCGATTTGCCTCCTAACATAGTAAAGCCCACTCTTATCAAGGCCACGATCCCCGAAGATGCATTTCCTAAATTTACTTAGTTTATTCTACCAACTTGGTTACCCGAACTAATTTTCGATCTGCCCGTGCTCGACCCTGTGGCTTTTGAAATTTTGTAATGGTACTCGACTGTTTGACTTGTTATCCCTCCTAGCCCGATTTTGTGATGTGCTCGGGCTTTTTCTTATTTTGAACGACTCATCCTTTTCTTTACTTCCCTTGATTGTTTGTGATGTGGGCGGTTTTTGCTAAGTGTTGCCTGCTCGGTGCACTCGCTCCACTCGCCGAAGGCCAGTGCCATGAGCCACTCAGCAAAACTTCGCTAAGTATAGATTGCTCGGGACACTTAAACTATTATCGTGAGGCAGACCCCTTTAGGTCAAGTAATGAGTTTTCGCTAAGTGCCGACTATTAAAGATATTTGCGCTATCAGTCGTTCGACTGAGCTAACGTCCGAGCTTAGGGGTGCCCCAGGGTCAGGTTGGTGTTCCAACTCGGGGGTCCTGTTTGGTCGGGTCAGCACCCTGACTCGGTGATTTTGCTCGGTCGGCCGGCACCCTGACTCGGTGATTTTGCTCGGTCGGGTCGGCACCCGACTCGGGATTTTGCTCGGTCGGGTCGGCACCCTGACTCGGCGTTTTGCTGGTCGGGTCGGCACCCTGACTCGGCGCTTTTGCTAGGTCGGGTCGGCACCCTGACTCGGCGATTTTGCTCGGCCGGGTCGGCACCCTGACTCGGCGCTTTTGCTCGGTCGGGTCGGCACCCTAACTCGGCGCTTTTGCTAGGTCGGGTCGGCACCTTGACTCGACGATTTTGCTCGGTCAGGTCGGCACCCTGACTCGGTGATTCTGCTCGGTCGGGTCGGCACCCTGACTCGGCGATTTTGCTCGGTCGGGTCGGCACCCTGACTCGGCGATGGGTATTGTAGAAATATAATGACTCGTGTTTACCTCGAGCAAGAGCCTGGACATCGCTCGACTTACCCTGACCGAGCGTGGACCGCCCCGCCCGACTGGGCCCGACCGAATGTGGAATGCCACGCCCGATCAGCGCCGAGTTCGATGGGTGCGTGGGAACATGCCCACTTATAACTTGCCTTAGCAAGAGTCTGGACACCGTCCGACTTACCCTGACCGAGCGTGAACCGCCACGCCCGATCGGCGCCGAGTCTGGTGGGTGCGTGCGAACATGCCCACTTATAACTTGCCTTAGCAAGAGTCTGGACACTGTCCGACTTACCCTGACGAGCGTGGACCGCCACGCCCGACCGGCCCGACCGAACGTGGAACGCCACGCCCGATCGGCGCCGAGTCCGGTGGGTGCGTGGGAACATGCCCACTTATAACTTGCCTGTGCAAGAGTCTGGACACCGTCCGACTTATCCTGACCGAGCGTGGACCGCCACGCCAGACCGGGCCCGACCGAACGTGGAACGCCACGCTTGATCGGCGCCGAGTCCGGTGGGTGCGTGGGAACATGCCCACTTATAACTTGCCTGAGCAAGAGTCTGGACACCGTCCGACTTACCCTGACCGAGCGTGGACCGCCACGCCCGACCAGGCCCGACCGAACATGGAACGCCACGCCCGATCGGCGCCGAGTCCGGTGGGTGCGTGAGTGCAAACTCACTTATAACTTGCTGCAGTTGTCTTTTGGAGAGTCAGAGTTTTTGTCATCGTTTTTTCTGAGTACAGTTACAAGAATCATTTCTCTCCGCTCTCCTCCCGGTACAATCTTAAATGCACTGCACTCCAAGGTCTCCCGAGCCGCTTTCCTTTAGCATCTTGCAGGTAGTAGGCTCCCGATCCCAGTGCCTCGACCACCAGGAACGGACCACTCCATGGAGGCTCTAGCTTGCCTACTTCTCCTACTGGCTTGACTCTCTTCCATACCTTGTCCCCTACTTGGAAATGTCGGGGTATAACCTTCTCGTTGTATCGGTTCCGCATCCTCTGCCGGTAAGCAGCCATGCGGACTGCAGCCTTAGCTCGGACCTCGTCAATCAGATCTAGCTCAGCTCGTCTTTTCTCCGCATTGTCTTCTCCATATAAATGTCTTCTGTCAGACTCACAGCCGACCTCCATGGGGACTACTGCTTCACTCCCATAGACTAACTGGAAGGGAGTGCACCCTGACCCTTCTTTGGGTGTGGTTCGAAGGGCCCATAGGACACCAGGCAGCTCGTCCACCCAGGATCTGCCGACCTGATCCAGCTTAGCTCTAAGCCCTCTCAGAATCTCTCTGTTGGCCACTTCAGCCTGACCATTACTCTGGGGATATGCCACGGAAGTGAAGGCATGCTTGATCCCAAATTCTTTGCACCAATTTCTGATTATCCGGTCTTGAAACTGTCGACCATTGTCTGATACCAGCTTGTGAGGTATGCCATATCGGCACAGAATGTTCTGCCAAAGGAATTTCTTCACCGCTTGTTCGGTGATCCGGGCCAGGGCTTCTGCTTCGACCCACTTGGAGAAGTAGTCCACTGCCACCAACAGAAATTTCTTCTGACCTGCTGCCCTAGGGAAGGGTCCTACTATATCCATGCCCCACTGATCAAAGGGACATGATACAGTGGACGTTCGTAACATCTCAACTGGTCGGTGCGATAGGTTCTGATACTTCTGACAAGAAGGGCAAGAGAGAGCCATCTTCTCTGCGTCCTTTTGAAGGGTCGGCGAAAAATAGCCAGCCAATAGGACCTTCCGAGCCATGGACCGACCTCCTGGATGATTTCCGCAGCATCCCAAATGCACTTCTCTGAGCACATAGTCCGCATCTTCTTTTCCGAGGCATCTGAGTAGCGGTCGGGAAAAAGCCCGCTTGTATAATGCATCCCCTATCAGAGTGAACCGGGCCGCCCTTATCTTCAATATCCGGGCCTGCTCGGGGCTGTCCGGAAGAGTTCTTTTTTTCAGGTATGTGATGAATGGAGCTCTCCAGGCCCCCTCTATCTCCATTTCTGCTTCCCTCTCAACCTGAGCCACCAGTATAACCTGCAGCGAAGGCTTGGGGAAGACCCACGGACGGACAGAGCTGGCCAGCCTGGCTAACTCATCCGCCTTGGCATTGTCCCCTCAGGGGATCTGCATAATCTGAACTTCTTGAAATTCTGCTTGTGACTGTTGATATGCCTCTACGTAAGCCTGTGGCTTCTCGTCATTCACTTCGAACCGCCCAGCCGCCTGTTGAGTCACTAGCTGAGAATCAGAGTGTAGGATGACCCGAGTGGCCCCGACCTGTCTGGCCGCTTGAAGACCTGCCAAGAGGGCTTCGTATTCCGCCTGATTATTGGTGACATGGTACTCTAGGCGCACGGCCAGATGAATGGGGTCTCCCTTAGGAGACATCAATAGGATTCCCACGTCATTCCCTGCCCAGGTGGCTGACCCGTCCACATATATTTTCTAGACCTCCTCTTCTTCCTCTGTATGAAGTTCACTTAGGAAATCTGCCAAGGCCTGAGCTTTGATCACAGTTCTAGTCTGATACTGAATATCATATTCTCTCAGTTCAGTTGTCCATTTGACCATCCGACCTGAGACTTCAGGGTTGATCAAGACCTTCCCGAGTGTGCTATTGGTCAGCACTCGGATAGGATGAGCCAGAAAGTAGGGTCGCAGTTATCGAGCCATCAGCACAAGGACATAAGCTAATTTCTCGAGTGTAGTATACCTACACTCGGCCTCTTTAAATAAATGCCCAAAGAAATAGACCGGTTGCTGCTCGGTCTCTTTCTGGGTTACAAGTACAGCACTCGCAGCTCCCTCAGTAGCAGATAAGTAAACATACAGTGGTTCTCCTTCTTCGGGCTTGGCTAACACCGGCAGGCTGATCAAGTAAGCCTTCAATTTTTCGAAGGCCTGGTCACATTCAGCATCCCATTGGAACTTGGTGGCCTTACGCAGAATCTTGAAGAACGGCAGACTTCTGTCAGCCGACCGGGAGATAAATCGGGATAAGGCCGTGATCCTCCCGGTCAAGCGCTGGACTTCCCTTAGGTTCTTGGGCGGAGGCATGTCTAGCAGAGCTTTCACTTTACCCGGATTGGCTTCTATTCCCCGCTCGGTCAAGATGTAGCCCAGGAATTTTCCACTTTTGGCTCCGAACAGACATTTTACAGGATTGAGTTTGAGGTCATACCTTCGAAGGGTGCAGCAGGTTTCTCGTACATCGGCTATGAGGTCGGCAGCTTGGGAGGACTTGATGAGAATGTCATCTACGTATACTTCTACGTTTTTCCCGAGCTGCTCCTTAAAAACTTTGTTCATCAGCCTTTGATAAGTTGCTCCAGCATTTTTGAGTCCGAAGGGCATAACTGTGTAGCAATAGGTGCCTTCGACCGTGACAAAACTGACCTCTCTTAATCTTCTAAGGCTAAAGGCACTTGATGGTATCCCTGGTAGGCGTCCAACATGCAGATGAGTTCATTCCCGGCGGTAGAGTCTACCATCTGATCTATCCGGGGAAGCGGGTAGAAGTCTTTAGTGCAAGCTTTATTGAGGTCTCTGAAGTCGATACAAACCCTCCACTTGTCACCCGGCTTGGAGACCAACACTACATTGGCAAGCCAGGCTGGGAATTGGACTTCTCGGACGTGCCCAGCTTCCAGCAGTCTCTCCACCTCGGCCTGAATGATCTTGTTTTGTTCGGGGCTGAAATCTCTTTTCTTCTGCTTGACAGGTCGGGCATCAGGGTATACGTGCAGCTTGTGCTCCATTACCTCTGGTCTGACCCCTTTAAGATCTTGCTGGGACCAGGCAAACACATCTTGATTCTGAGTCAGACATTCTAGCAGCTGTTGTCTGAGGTCGGGCGGTAGTCCGGGAGCTATCTTCACTTTAGTTTCTTCTTGGTTGGGCAAGAGCTGGACCTCTTCTTTTTCTTCTATCAAATCAGCCCAAGGAGAGGGCTGAGAGGATTGCACCATGTTGCAATTAGCCGGCGCTGCTCGGAAGGACTTACTAACCTCCACTCGGACGTCGTCCACATAGCACTGACGTGCTACCTTCTGGTCTCCTTTAGCCTCTCCGACTTGATCACCCACTGGGAATTTGACTTTCAAGTAGAAAGTGGGCACCACGGCTCGGAACTCGTTCAACACCAGTCGGCCCAGGATGGCATTATAGGCCGAGGGGGCGTCCACTACCTGGAAAGTGGACCACCGAGTCCTTCTTAAAGGTTCTTCACCGAGTGAGATGGCTAATTTGATCTGGCCCAAGGGCTGGACTTCATTCCCTGTGAATCTAAACAGAGGTGTGGCCACGGGTCGAAGCTCAGTGGTTTCAATCTGCAATTGCTCCAAAGCTTTTAAGTACAAGATGTTTACCGAACTCCCCGTATCCACAATGGTTCTATGAATCTGATAATTAGCTATGATCGCCGTGATGACCAGGGCATCCTCATGAGGTATTTCGACTCCTTGTAAGTCTGAAGGACCAAAACTGATTTGTGGCCCTTGGGCTTGCGTTAAGCTGCAGCCCACCTGGTAAATGTCTAAACGTCGGGGTTGTGATTTTCGAGCTCTATTGGAATCTCCGTAAGTGGGACCTCCAGAGATCACGTGAATGGCCCCGTGTACCGCATTCTGTTGATTAGCTTGCTCTTCGCTGGCCTTCCCGGGCTCGATGGAGTCGGGGGTCGGGAACAACTGTCTGGCTGCAGAGGCAGTTGGCCGGGCCGGGGACTCGGATTGGCCAGGCGATGTTCTTCCCCGACCTCGACCACTCCTTGGTGAGCTCCTCTTGGACTCCTCGCCGGCGCGTCCCGACCTTGCGGCCTGCCAGCAGTCTTGAAGGTCATGCGTATGGCTGTTATGGAAGGAGCAGTAGGGCTGCCACCTGGAAGGGATGCAACCCTGGGCCACTTGCTGAACTATTCCCCTCTCGGCTCCTGGTCGGTGCCCCATAGCTCGGGGGCTTCTGAGAGGTCCCCCAGGAGGTACATTTCTCTGATGTTGCTGGAGATTCTCAGGCGCAGGCCTGACCTCCGGCTGCCTGGCGGCTTGTGCTTCTTCAATGTCTACGTACTTAATGGCTTTCCCCAAAAGGCTCTCGAAATCCTTCGGAGGTTTTCGGATCAAGGATCTGAAGAATTCGCCTTCTTGTAAGCCCTGCGCGAAGGCACTGACTAACACCTCGGACGTAGCAGTGGGCACATCCAGAGCCACTTGATTAAACCTCTTGATGTAGGCTTTTAAGGGCTCTTTAGATCCTTGCTTCATGGTGAACAAGTTTAAGCTGGTCTTGTGGTATCTTTTGCTACTGGCAAAATGCTGCAGGAACAGTCTCTTGAAATCAGAGAAGTCCTTGATCGATCCCTCTGGGAGTCCGTCAAACCATCGCTGGGTCGGCCTGGCTTGAGTGGTCAGGAAGGCCCGGCACTTGACACCATCGGGGTACTGATGCAGCATCGAAGCATTCTCAAACTTCTTTAGATAATCTTCAGGATCAGTAGCTCCTCCGTATTCAGTAACTGACGGGGGTCTGAAGTGCTTGGGCAGTGGCTCGTTCAAGACTTGGCTGGAGAAGGGGAACCCTGTGCGCTCAATCGGGATCGGCGCAAGGGGAGCCTTCCCTTTGTTAGCTCTGGTATGGCTGGATGTAGCTTCATGAGGGTCCGATTGTCCTGCTCCTTCAGCCGGGCCAAACAGCGCCCGGTGGAAGTGAGGACTGTCCTCCTGTCGAACCCCTCCCTCAGTGCCTACACGAGCAGTGTGCTCGGCCGGGCCCGATGGGGTAGGTCGGGCGGCTGCCTACTGGGCCTCCGCTAATTTCCTGGCTCTAGCTTCTATCAGCAGCTCCAAGTCCTCTTGTGAGAGAGTAACGGTCACCCGATTGGAGTCACTCATCCTCGGCTTTCGATCAGCCGAAGATTCCCACAGACGGCGCCAAATTTGATCCTGTCGACAAGCGAAGG
>JAGFNQ010004005.1:122359-161319 GCA_024364735.1 Boesenbergia rotunda | reverse complement strand
TCCTTTTGAAGGGTCGGCCAAAAGTAACCGGCCAGCAGGACCTTCCGAGCCATGGACCGACCTCCTGAATGATTTCCGCAGCACCCCAAATGCACTTCTCTGAGCACATAGTCCGCATCTTCCTTTCCGAGGCATCTGCATAGTGGTCGGGAAAAAGCTCGCTTGTATAATGCATCCCCTATCAGAGTGAACCGGGCCCTTATCTTCAGTATCCGAGCCTGCTCGGGGTGTCCGGAAGAGTTCCTTCTTTCAGATAGGCGATGAATGGAGCTCTCCAGTCCCCCTCTATCTCCATTTCTACTTCCCTCTCAACCTGAGCCACCAGCATGACCTGAGGTAAAGGCTTGGGGAAGACCCATGGACAGACAGAGCTGGCTAGCCTGGCTAACTCATCCGCCTTGGCATTGTCCCCTAGGGGGATCTGTATAATCTGAACTTCTTGAAATTCTGCTCGTAACTGTTGATATGCCTCTACATAAGCCTGCAGCATCTCGTCATTCACTTCGAACCGCCCAGCCACTTGTTGAGTCACTAACTGAGAATCGGAATATAGGATGACCCGAGTGGCCCCGACCTGTCGGGCCGCTTGAAGACCTGCCAAGAGAGCTTCATATTCCGCCTGATTATTGGTAGCCTGGTACTCTAGGCGCACGGCCAGATGAATGGGGTCTCCCTTAGGAGACATCAATAAGATTCCCACGCCACTTCCCGCCCGAGTGGCTGACCCATCCACATATATCTTCCAGACCTCCTCCTCTTCCTCTGTATGAAGTTCACTTAGGAAATCTGCCAAGGCCTGAGCTTTGATCGCATTTCGGGGTTGGTATTGAATATCGTATTCACTCAGCTCAGTGGTCCATTTAACCATCCGACTTGAGATTTCCGGGTTGATCAATACCTTCCCAAGCGTGCTGTTGGTCAGCACCCGGATAGGGTAAGCTAAAAAGTACGATCGCAATCGTCTAGCCATCAACACAAGCACATAAGCTAACTTCTCGAGTGTGGTGTATCTACACTCGATTTCTTTAAGTAGATGCCCAAAGAAGTAGACCGGTTGCTGCTCGGCCTCCTTCTGGGTTACAAGCACTGCGCTCACCGCTCCTTCAGTAGCAGATAAATAAACGTACAATGGTTCTCCTTCCTCTGGTTTGGCCAGCACTGGCAGGCCGACCAAGTAGGCCTTTAATTCTTCGAAAGCTCGGTCGCACTCCGCATCCCACTAGAACTTGGAGGCCTTGCGCAGGATCTTGAAGAACGACAGACTTCTGTCAGCCGACCGGGAGATAAATCGGGATAAGGCCGTGATCCTCCCGGTCAAGCACTGAACTTCCCTTAGGTTCTTGGGCGGAGGCATGTCTAGCAGAGCTTTCACTTTACCCGGATTGGCTTCTATTCCCCGCTCGGTCAAGATGTAGCCCAGGAATTTTCCACTTTTGGCTCCGAACAGACATTTTGCAGGATTGAGTTTGAGGCTATACCTTCGAAGGGTGCAGCAGGTTTCTCGCACATCGGCTATGAGGTCGGCAGCTTGGGAGGACTTGATGAGAATGTCATCTACGTATACTTCTACGTTTCTCCCGAGCTGCTCCTTAAAAATTTTGTTCATCAGCCTTTGATAAGTTGCTCCAGCATTTTTGAGTCCGAAGGGCATAACTGTGTAGCAATAGGTGCCTTCAGCCGTGACAAAATTGACCTTCTCTTGATCTTCTAAGGCTAAGGGCACTTGATGGTATCCCTGGTAGGCGTCCAACATGCAGATGAGTTCATTCCCGGCGGTAGAGTCTACCATCTGATCTATCCAGGGAAGTGGGTAGCAGTCTTTAGGGCAAGCTTTATTAAGGTCTCTGAAGTCGATACAGACCCTCCACTTGTCACCCGTCTTGGAGACCAGCACTACATTGGCAAGCCAGGCTGGGAATTGGACTTCTCGGACGTGCCCAGCTTCCAGCAGTCTCTCCACCTCGGCCTGAATGATCTTGTTCTGTTCGGGGCTGAAATCTCTTTTCTTCTGCTTGACAGGTCGGGCATCAGGGTATACGTGCAGCTTGTGCTCCATTACCTCTAGTCTGACCCCTTTAAGATCTTGCTGGGACCAGGCAAACACATCTTGATTCTGAGTCAGACATTCTAGCAGCTGTTGTCTGAGGTCGGGCGGTAGTCCGGGAGCTATCTTCACTTTAGTTTCTTCTTGGTTGGGCAAGAGCTGGACTTCTTCCTTTTCCTCTATCAAATCAGCCCAAGGAGAGGGCTGAGAGGATTGCACCATGTTGCAATTAGCCGGCGCTGCTCAGAAGGACTTACTAACCTCCACTCGGACGTCGTCCACATAGCACCGACGTGCTACCTTCTGGTCTCCTTTAGCCTCTCCGACTTGATCACCCACTGGAAATTTGACTTTCAAGTAGAAAGTGGACACCACGGCTCGGAACTCGTTCAACACCGGTCGGCCCAGGATGGCATTGTAGGCCGAGGGGGCATCCACTACTAGGAAGGTGGACCACCGAGTCCTTCTTAAAGGTTCTTCACCGAGTGAGATGGCTAATTTGATCTGGCCCAAGGGCTGGACTTCATTCCCCGTGAATCCAAATAGAGGTGTGGCCACGGGTCGAAGCTTAGTGGTTTCAATCTGCAATTGCTCGAAAGCTTTTAAGTACAAGATGTTTACCGAACTCCCCGTATCCACAATGGTTCTATGAATCTGATAATTAGCTATGATCGCCGTGATGACCAGGGCATCCTCATGAGGTATTTCGACTCCTTGTAAGTCTGAAGGACCAAAACTGATTTGTGGCCCTTGGGCTTGCATTGAGCTGCAGCCCACCTGGTAAATGTCTAAACGCCGAGCTTGTGATTTTCGAGCTCTATTGGAATCTCCGTAAGTGGGACCTCTAGAGATCACGTGAATGGCCCCGTGTACCGTATTCTGTTGATTAGCTCGCTCTTCGCTGGCCTTCCCGGGCTCGACGAAGTTAGGGGTCGGGAACAACTGTCTGGCTGCAGAGGCGGTTGGCTGGGTCGGGGATTCGGAGTGGCCGGGCGATGTTCTCCCCTGACCTCGACCACCTCCTTGGTGAGCTCCTCTTGGACTTCCTCGGCCGGCGCGTTCCTGACCTCTGCCGGCCTGCCAGCAGTCTTGAAGGTCATGCGTATAGCTGTTATGGAAGGAACAGTAGGGCTGCCACCTGGAAGGGATGCAACCCTGGGCCACTTGCTGAACTATTCCCCTCTCGGCTCCTGGTCGGTGCCCCATAGCTCGGGGGCTTCTGAGAGGTCCCCCAGGAGGTACATTTTTCTGATGTTGCTGGGGATTCTCGGGCGCAGGCTTGACCTCCGGCCGCCTGGCGGCTTGTGCTTCTTCAACGTCTACGTATTTACTAGCTTTCCCCAAAAGGCTCTCGAAGTCCTTCGGAGGTTTTCGGATCAAGGATCTGAAGAATTCGCCTTCTTGTAAGCCCTGCGCGAAGGCACTAACTAACACCTCGGACGTAGCGGAGGGCACATCCAGAGCCACTTGATTAAACCTCCTGATGTAGGTTTTTAAGGGCTCTTTAGATCCTTGCTTCATGGTGAATAAGTTTAAGCTGGTCTTGTGGTATTTTTTGCTACTGGCAAAATGCTGCAGGAGCAGTCTCTTGAAATCAGAGAAGTCCTTGATCGATCCCTCTGGGAGTCTGTCAAACCATCGCTGGGCCGACCCGGCTAGAGTGGTTAGGAAGGCCCGGCACTTGACACCATCGGGGTACTGATGCAGCATCGAAGCATTCTCAAACTTCTTTAGATGTTCTTCAGGATCAGTAGCTCCTCCGTATTCAGTAACGGACGGGGGTCTGAAGTGCTTGGGCAGTGGCTCGTTCAAGACTTGGCTGGAGAAGGGGAACCCTGTGCGCTCAATCGGGATCGGCGCAAGGGGAGCCTTCCCTTTGTTAGCTCTGGTATGGCTGGATGTAGCTTCATGAGGGTCCGATTGTCCTGCTCCTTCAGCCGGGCCAAACAGCGTCTGGTGGAAGTGAGGACTGTCCTCTTGTCGAACCCCTCCCTCCGTGCCTACACGAGCAGTGTGCTCGGTCGGGCCCGGTGGGGTAGGTCGGGCGGCTGCCTGCTGGGCCTCCGCTAATTTCCTGGCTCTAGCTTCTATCAGCAGCTCCAAGTCCTCTTGTGAGAGAGTAACGGTCACCCGATTGGAGTCACTCATCCTCGGCTTTCGATCAGGCGAAGATTCCCACAGACGGCGCCAAATTTGATCCTGTCGACAAGCGAAGACCGGTTCTTCCACGGATGACTCGGTCTGACCAAGGTGACCCGGTCTGCTATAACCCGGAGATCGGGGACGGGCTCAAACAGGGGTCCGGCTCAAGAAGCTCGGCTCAGACTAAAAAGGGGATTACAAAGTAGTGGCGTGGTTGCAAAATGGCAGCGATCCTTTCTACAGAGCCATGTGTGGGGTTTATATAGGGGAGGGGGTAAATCTTCCCTCGTGCGGGACGTCACATCCCATTAAGGCTCGCTCAGTGCTTAGACTGAGCTGATGGACGTCTCGGCCATGGGATGAGACCGACACAGCCGCCTGACAATCTGTGAATCTGTCCTTTCAATCTCTAATTAATGTTTGGCGGCTGTGTCAGGTAAGCGGCTGTGTCAGGTAATGATCATATCAGAGGTCTTTTCCTCTTAAAGAGAATTGGCAGACGCTTACGGCGGAGACGACTCTTCTATTGCTCCAGCTTACCAAGTTGGGTCTTGTGATTGAAAACCGGGGTTGGCTGCGTATGGTAGACTATTTATCCGCTTCAACTCCTGAGAGGGCGTGGGGACGACTGACTTCGGATAGCCAACCTCCGAGCTCCTGACCTCGGATGCCTGGCTCAGGCTCCTGATCTTGAGTGACCGACCTCCGAGCGACCGACCTCAGATGCCTGGCTCGGGCTCCTGATCCCGAGTGACTCGGGCTCCTGATCCCGAGTGACCGACCTCAGATGCCTGGCTCGGGCTCCTGATCCCGAGTGACCAACCTCTGAGTGACTGACCTCGGATGACCGACCCCGAATGCCCGATCTCGGGTGTTTTGACCTCGGGTGACCAATCCCGAATGCCCGACCCCGGGTGTTTTTCGTCCTGGCCTATTTGCTACCGGTTCAGATCGGCAATCGAACCCGACCGAGCCCCTGATTCTTCTAAAAATCATACGCCCAGATCACAAAAGATACAAAAAATCAGGTCTCAAAGTGCATATTAACTTTCTGATAGTCTTTGGCCAAAAAGGGAAAAAAAAAAGTTTTAACATTTTTTAAGAAATACAAGTATTTCTTTCCAGCTTCATAAATGAGATTAAAGAGTATAAATAAGTTTATTTAGCTTCCTTCCAATAGCAAGTCTGGCAATGCCGTCATATTGGAACTATGACCAACATGGATATGAGGAACAGTAGGCAGGGCTGCTTGGAAGATATTATGCTTACATTTAACAGCAGCACATCTTTAGCATGCTGGAGATGACTGCAAATTTGTATTTCATTAAGATGCGAAAGCCTCATAATTGAACTAAGTTCACAATGCCTTAATCCACATTCATTGAACATGCTTGAATCTCCCTCTACCTAATTTTTTGAGTTAATAGGAGAGTATATTGACATAGATCGGAAGTAGATTATTGTGCCAGAAGGTAGTTGCTTTATACACCAACATCATGTATCATGGTAGCAAAAGATAATAATGCTCATCTCAGACGCCCCTCATAGCTTGTCCCCAGGTATTGTAATAACCCGTCCCTTGGTATTGTAAAGGGAGGTAAATCACAAGTGGTTACTAGCCCGAGCAATGATCAGTATATGGGGGAGGGTGGGTAGGAACTTGGCTACTATCCAGGATTTGACCCCCAAACCTCATGGTGATGACATCTCGTGCACTAGTCAACCGCCCATCCTAAGGGGACACCAACATCATGTATCATAAAAGACGATAATCCTCGTCCCCAGGGCCCCTGCCAGCCTGTCCCATGGTCAACACGAAAGAAGTAAATCACGGTGATTGAGCGACAAATGGCAAGTGGCAAGTGGAGGGTCAAATTTTGCCACGGGGTGAATTGACCCAGACCTTCTGGGTATACACCAAACTACTTGCCAACTTAGCTAAGCTCGTAGGGGTACCAACGTCATGTATCATAAATATGGGACAGAAGGAGAGAGAGGAAGTGAGAGAAGAGGAAGAAAAAGGGGCCACAGTTCGGAAGACAGTGGCAAGCGGTAGTCTTGGTTCTTCTCAAAGCTCAAAACAAATGGTGCCTATTGTACGAATAAAAAATTAGAGCAACTAATTTCTGCAACAGAAGCGGCTAGTAAGTGCCTCTCATCTCTAACTTGTCATGCTAAGCCTCTGCTTTTCAGATCTCAATATTGGTTCTCAATAGCTGAGGCAAATAGGATTGATTATAGGACCATGTTATCTTATAATCATGTTAAACAAGGCTATGCAAATAACTGAAGCTCTTAGTAGATGTATTAAATGATTAAATTTTATAAGCTATCGTGAGTAAATATACAAAGCATAGTCAATGATCATGAAAAGGATAAATATCAAATACGTGTGTTTTCAAACTTTGATATTACCTCAGTTGTTTTTTTAACATTCTGAGGGTGAGAAGATTTCTACAGATTCGTAGTAATTTACAACTAATAGCAGTAGGCACTTAAAGAACATAATAGCAGTGAGTTGCTCCAAGTCCATGGCTACAAGTCATCGAGAAGGAAAAGCTTAGCAAGTAAAAACTTACAAAATAAGAAACAAATAACTAAACAAACTGTGATAAGTTCTCAAACGCAATATTTGTAATCAAAGTAGCAATATTTAACATGCACCAAAGCAGACAATAAATATATAGATATGCAGGAATATGATAAGAATAAGAGCCGAGTTAGAAATAGTTATTCGGTTGAAGCGTCGGCGTGCCGACTGCCCTTAGAGAATTGATTGCCGCCCTACGGTGCAAAGGCTCTCGGCAAAATTCCCCCAAAATCCGACAACCACGCAGCGTCGTAGGTGCACTCCAAGACGATCGCTGCCCGCGGAGACAACCTCAGATCGCACAAGGCGAAGCCTCAAGACCGAAAATCGACCGAAGAAAGCGAAAAACGAAAGGAGTAATGCGCCAATCGCTCAGTGGGAGAAGGAGAGAAGAAAGCAGTGAATGTTCTGCTTCTTCCCCTTCTCCTTTTATAGATCCGAAGAGGCAAACCTTTGCCTCTTCTCTCTGAGGAATCGCGACCACGCGAAGCGAGGAGTCGCGTCGAGCGCCGCTGGGAAGGGGAAAGAAAAAATAAAACCAAATCAAATTGGTTTAGGAATCAAATCGAACCGAAATCTGCAAAACCAAACCGGGCCGCCCGCAAGCGCGAGGCTCACGGGCTGGGGATTTGCACCCCCCCCTGCGTGCGATAATCGCGTGCGTCGCGCCCGGTTTATGGATTTCCGGCCCAGACCCCCTGAAACCACCTGGTTTGGGCTCAACCCGCGCATGCGTGTAGGTTCCCCTAAGCCATCTAAGCATGGTTGGAATGACTTCATATATAAGGCATTCCAACTCCGATAACTTAGCAATGTGGGACTAAACTTCCTTCAATAAATTTGAAATTCCAAACAAAATTCAACAATCCCCCACAAATTTCAAATTTTAATAAATAATAAAACAGGTCTTGAGGCTTTGTCGTAATGAGCTTTCAGTGAAAATACCTTCCGGTTTGAATTTTCACCTAAGTAAACCAATCTTATTCACACAGGTTTGAAGTGAACTAAGTCTTGAACTTAAACCTTTAATATGTGAAAATCAATTGGCAACAACTCATCACAGGCGACGGTTGAATCCTTCTGGGTTGGTGCATTACGGCCATGCCACCGAATCTTGTTTCATAAGTGTTAAGGAGAGTTGCCCAGACCCCCCACACTGCGGCCTCACAGTTACACTTACATAGGTGAGTTCTCCAAGGATGTACTGCAAGCATCCTGTCATAAAGACCTTGAACTCATTAAGAGCCTTAAGCTCATCCTTACTAGCAGTCAAGCATCTATCTAGGGAAGAGACTTTGAGATTATATCTCAATCAATCTATGCTTACGATTCACCCTTATAGCTTATTTATACCACATTGAACATACTTCTTGGGATCTCCAATCAGATAGGTTAGGTTGCCGCTATAGATGAAACCAGAATAGGCCTCAGTCCCATTCCCTTACTGGATCTCTTGATTTTCTCAGAATCAAGTCCTTTTGTGAGTGGATCAGCAATATTGTCTTTTGAACTTACAAAGTCCAATGACACCACTCCGAGAGACACTAGCTCACGAACAGACTTCAATCTTATTCGTACATGTCTCTTCTGTTTCTGGTTATACTTGGAGCTTCTAATCTGAGCTATTGTTGTTTGATTATCACAGTTCACTGAAATAGGAGGTATTGGCTTCACAATCAAGGGAATCTCAGTAAGAAGACCCTTAAGCCAATCAGCTTCAGTTACTGTGGTATCCAAAGCACACAATTCTGCCTCAGCTGTAGAACGGGATATGATCGTCTGTTTAACAAACCTCCAAGCAACCGCACCGCCTCCAAGTGTAAAAACATAGCCAGTAACGCCTTTACACTCAGCAGTGTCAGCTATCCAACTGGCATCACTATATCCCTCCAGGACTGCAGGGAACCTCCCATAGCACAAGCCCAAGGATATAGTACCCTTTAGGTATCTGAGTACTCTGTCTAATGCATCCCAATGTGTTCTGTCCGGACAGCTGGTAAACCTGCTCAATTTAGTTATAGCAAACGAAATATCAGGTCTAGAACAATTTGCCAAATACATTAGACTACCAATTATTTGGGAATATCTTAATTGAGACACAGCCACGCCACTCTTATTCTTGTGGAGAGTCTTTGAAGGATCATAGGGTGTGACTACAGATTTTATGTAGCTATAGTCATATTTCTCTAACACTTTCTCAACATAGTGTGCCTGAGAAATTGCTATTCCATCAGTTGAGCGAGTCAACTTCAGCCCTAAAATCACATCAGCACAACCCATATCCTTCATATCAAACTTACCACTTAAGATAGCCTTGGTCTCGTTAATAATTGAAAGGTTAGATCCAAAAAGTAAAATATCATCTACATATAAACATAAAATGATACATTTATCACCTTTCATTTTAGTATATACACATTTATCAGAGTCATTAATTTCAAAGCCAAATGATAGCATAGCTCTATCAAATTTTTCGTGTCATTGCTTTGGGGCTTGTTTCAAATCATAAAGAGATTTTACTAACTTACAGACTTTATTCTCACTTCCAGAAACTACATATCCCTCTGGCTGATCCATATATATCTCTTCTTCGAGATCTCCATTAAGAAATGCCGTTTTTGTTGGTGCAAGTTGCATCAATGATATTCGTCTTGAAGTGTTTTAATGTTTGACAATATACTTAAGTCAGTGATACACTAAATAGACAAAGGGGAGTAAGAGAGAAGTAACCTTAGTTGAAGAAAAGTCCTAGTTAATCTAGGCATCGAAATCCTAAGTCTCAGCGAAGGGCTGCTGGGCACCTAGCGAAGGGCTGCTAGGTATCGAAACCCCAAGTCCTAGCGAAGGGCTGCTAGGCACCTAGCGAAGGGCTGCTAGGTATCGTAACCCTAAGACCTAGCGAAGGGCTGCTAGGCACCTAGTGAAGGACTACTAGGCATAGAAGACCTAGCGAAGGATTGCTAGGCACCAGGCGAAGGACCGCTTGGTAACAAAAACCTAGCGAAGGGCTACTAGGCACCTGGCGAAGGACTGCTAGGGAATGAAGACTTGGTCCGAGGGACTAAGCAACTTAGCTGAGCGATGACCAAGGACAGGAGTAGAGACGGGTCAGGGTTTGGGCGTCTCGAGATCCGGAGTAATCGGATGCTAAGTAAAAGTCCACCCGAAGGGTCGGGTGGCAACCGTCTCCTGAAAGGAGTAGGTGAAGGGCAAGTTCTCGGGGATGGGAACTCGTGCCGGTTCGACCTAGGGTTTCATGTAAATCCGAAGTCCGAACCAAGTCCTTAAGGCTAACATTATATGTATCTATGCTTTATGTTTGTGTATCTTGCAGGTATCAAGAACCGGAGGCAAAGCAGGGTAAAAATCATGGTTGGCAGGCCTTAAGGGGGGCGCCCCCAGCAAGGGAGGCGCCCCCACACAGTGCTAAAAAGGCATATACGGTGAAGCAGGCAGAACAGGTGTCAACCGGGGCGCCCGGAGCGTCCGGGGCATCCGGATTAGTAGCTGTTTTGTTGTTTCGAAGTCAGAACACAGGATAAGCCCTCACGGGGGCGCCCGGAGTGTCCGGGGCGCCCCCAGGCAATACTAAAGAGGCAGTAAACGTGATGCAGTCAAAATAGGTGTCAGCCGGGGCGCCCGGAGCATCCGGGGCGCTCGGGTCAACATTGTTTCGTTGCTGCGAGTCCGAAGCAGTGGATAAGCGCTGACTGGGTTCAAGATGGGCGCCCGGAAGATCCGGGGCACCCTGGTCAAAGCTGTTATCAGCTGCGGCGAGGTAGACACAGGGATAAAGTTTGACCGACTCATCCGGGGCCCCCCCAATGTCCGGGGCGCCCCCAGGAGGCCTATATAAGGGGCTTCGACCCCTTAGCTTCAGACACGACTTCCAAGCACTGTTCTGATCATTCTGACCGACTGCAATGCACTAGAAACGAGGCTCTACGACCGGGAGGCTCCAGGAGGAGGTGCGCGGCACTTCGGAGGTCCAGATCGGCCGAGCTTCGGACCTTTTTCCGTTGGTGTGCTTTTTAATTACTGTACTTAAAATTCTATATTATTGCTTGTAATTTTGCACTGTAAGTCGGGTTTCTCCGCCTCCGGAAAGTCCGGAAAGGAGACCAATAGTGGACGGGCGTTCCCGTGCATAGGCCTTAGATGTACTGACCCTGAGGGGTCGGGAACCAAGTAAAAATCCGCCGTGTCACTGTCTTGTTTTTCGTTCTATTTATTTTCCGCTGCGCTACTAATATTCTAAGTCCAGAACGAAAGTATTACGAGATTTCCACGAAAGATTTTCACGGTCGATATTCACCCCCCCCTCTATCGACGGCACCGGTCCAACAAGTGGTATCAGAGCCGAGCCGCTCTTCACCGGACTAACCGCCGACGGAGCAAAAACGCCAGGAATTGAGGGGGAGCCCAGGGGTAAATCAGGTATATTTTTTTAATGTCTAATTTTAAATTGCATATTATTTCTTTCACGTGCAGGGAGAGAGGGCACTACAAAAATCAGTGCCCTACTCATAAGAATCGTTCGTCACCGACGACAAAGGAGATACCATCGCCAGGAGTCCGGAAAAATAAGGATCACGTGCAGTGCTTCAAGTGCGAGAAATACGGACATTACAAAAATAAGTGTCCGGCAAAGGTATGAAAAATATATGTTCCAAAAATTTTACAAGCTCCTGCACTGCCATGTGATAAAGTAGTTTATTTTCCTGACAAAGTAGATTTACTGCATAGTAATATTAACTTTTTGCATGCTAAAGTACAAAACGTGAATATGACCAAAATATTAGAAATTAATTGTCTAATTCAGAATATCAATTCAGAAATTGATAAAATTAATTCTAATAATTTTTTTGATGAAATTAATTCTAATAATTTTTCTGATGAAATTAATTCTAATAATTTTTCTGATGAAATTAACTCTAATAATTTTTTTGATGAAATTAACTCTAATAATTTTTCTGATGAAATTAACTCTAATAATTTATCTGATGAAATTAATTCTAATAATTTATCTAATGAAATTAATTCTAATAATTTATCTGATGAAATTAATTCTAATAATTTTTCTGATAAAATTAATTCTAATAATTCAGATAATTTTAATTCAGACGAAATTAATCCTAAGGATAATTTCGAATTCAAATTTGAAAATCCTAAGGATAAATCTGAATTCAAATTTGAATATCTTAATGATAATTCAGAAATTAATTCTGAAAATCTTAAAGATAATCTAGAGATTAATGTTGAAAATATATCTGAGGATAATTTTCTCCTAGATAATAATTTAATTATAGATAATATTGAATATTATTATAAAACTTTAACTAGTGGCCCCTTTTACTCCACCTACTGTGAGAATATTGAAAAATCTAATCTTGGGGAGGATATAGAACTATCTAAGATAAAGGCCATAGTTAATAAAAATAACAAAATTTCAAATAAATAAAAATTATTAGAAAAACTTGAAAAGAAAGATAAAAATGAAGAAGAAATTTTCGAAATAATGAAAATGATGACTTTAAACCCACAATTATTAATTAATTATTATAACCTTAATTAAATTAACTTAAATATTAATTTCAATTAAATCCTAATTAAATTCAAATTAAATCCTAATTAAATTCAAATTAATTCAAATTAAATCCTAATTAAATTCAAATTAATTCAAATTAAATCCTAATTAAATTCAAATTAATTCCTAATTAAATTAAAATTAATTCAAATTAAATCCTAATTAAATTCAAATTAAATTCAAATTAAATCTTAATTAAATTCAAATTAAATATTAATTAAATTCAAATTAAATCTTAATTAAATTCGAATTAACTAATTTTTTAATAATTCAAATTCAAATAATTCAAATTCAAATTAATTAATTCTTAATAACTCAAATTTAAATTAATTAATTCTTAAAAATTTAAATTAATTAATTAAACTTTAAATAATTCAATTAAGTTCAAATAAATTCGAATTAATTCAAATAATTCAATCAATTCTTAATTAACCTGAATTTAACTAAAATTTTAAATAACTTAAACTCAAACTAAAAGTAAAATTTTACCCAAAGTGTAACAATTAAAATTAATAACATTAGATATGTCAAAGTGGGTTGACATATTCGCGGGTTCACTTGACATGTATCAAATCGGAAATTTGATACATTTTAGAAACTTAAATAAAATTATTTGACTTGTTTGACTCATGCATAACTGCCATGACATGCATTTGCTATTCTTTTAAAATATATGACATGTCATTCATATTTAAATTTTATGCATATATTAGAACGGCTATAGGAAAAAGAATAATTGAAACTTGATCAACCTAGTATTGGGTGGAGGTGAGATGATAGTACGTTAGGGAAGCCATCTTGGCGGAACTAGCCGAAGCTACCGATCCAAGATCCAAACTAGTTAGACTAGAATTTTTCAAAAAGTAATTTTGAAAATGAAATTTCATTAAAAGGCTTTGTCAAGGAAAGGGTAGATGATCCCATAAGGCTACGGCCAAAGAAGGCCTAGTGCCTCGCCAAGACCTGGAAGCCAATTTTTGAAATTCAAATTCAAGTTACTTCGTGTCAAATTCAAATCTAACACAAGCTTCAATTAAATCTTAGAATTAAAAATAAATTAAGAAAAATAATTCAAGCATCTCACAATACACTTATAAGGCAATCATGCTTGTTGTATTGATACATCTAAAATGGGTGAGATGCTAAGGACTAATAAATTGAAAAATATTTTTCAAAATTATTTTTCAAAATCATTAGAATATTTTTCTAAAAATATATTTTCAAAATAGTGCTTCAACATAATAATGTTTTTATGGAATTCATGCTTGTCTGATTGAATATACATATTATATGTTTTTCAAAAATTATATCTTTTCAAAAATTTGTTTGACTCACTCTATTAGACACAAGCCTCTTAGGACAACACTAAAGTTCCTTAAGGCACTTAGATAGAGTCAAACGGTATCGGGTACAGGGGGAGTACTTTTAATTTTTTTTTTCAAAAATTTGCACTTTAAAAATTACTATTATTTGAAAATACTTTTCGAAAATTGAGCTTTAAATCGCTATCACGTGTGTTTTTCGAAATTTTTTTAAATTTTACCTGTCTTGTTTGATTTTGATAAACCCTAAAGACACAGAGCAAAGTCCACTTCATAATCTAGAAGGACTCCTAGGACGTGTCAGATTTAGGAGGAGTCTAAATCAAACTACTGAAAAAGTTTCTTTTAATTAATTATTTTGAAATTATTAAATAATTTCCTTAATTTGAATCAACCCTTAAGACTTAGAGGAAGAGTACTTGTGGTCAACAAGCTTCCCAGGACTAGGTCAAGTTTAGGGGGAGATCAAATTAAAAGAATTATTGAATATTTTAAATGTTTTCATGAGCGGTATTTTCAAATCCTATTGAAAACATAAGTATTCTTTCAAAATAGTATCAATTTTTCAAAAATTACTATTATTTTCAAAAATTCATCTGGTTTTTTTATCAATTTGAAATAATATCTTGAGTTTGGAAAATCTTCCAAGACACTTAGGAAAATGTCCTTGTAGTCAACAAGGTTTCCTATGATTGTGTCAGACTGAAAGATAAACCAAATCAAGTATTATCACTTTAAAATCTTTACATTTTTCAAAATTAACTTACATCCTACTATTCTGTGACTTATGAAATTTTTTATAATATTTATTTGGGTTGGAAAACTTCCAGGATACTTAGGAAAATGACCTTGTAGTCAACAAGGGTTCCCAGGATAGTGTCAAACTGGAAAATTAACCAAGTGAAGTCAAATATTATGTTTTCAAAAGTACTTATGTCTTTCAAAGCAAAATATTCTTTCAAAAGTACTATTTTTTTTCAAAATTCTATTAATATTTACTTGACCTTGAAAAATATTATGTTTCATAAAACACTTATTTTCGAAACACAAATAGTACTTGCAAAATAGGCATAACATTTATATTTTCCAAAATAATATTCTTTCAAAAGTTATGCATTTTCCAAAAGTACTTAATTATTCAAAAATTGAATATATTTTCAAAGGTACTTATATTTTTCAAAAATTACATAATTTTTGCAATATGTTATTCAAAATACAATTCTTTCAAAAATTTGCACTAAGTATTTTCAAAAAGAACCAAAGGTTTTTAATGTTGGTGCAAGTATTTTATTTTTTTTGATGTATGACAAAGGGGAGAGGTGTGCTAAGTTAGAATTTTTTTTTGGATTCTTATTAAAGGACCATTTGATCAAAATGTTTTACAAAACTAAGGTCATGTTTTAGTTTGATCCCAAGGATGGTAAGTTAGCCCCTTAAGCCAATCTAACTTAAGTTATTGTCAAACATCAAAAAGGGGGAGATTGTTGGTGCAAGTTGCATCAATGATATTCCTCTTGAAGTGTTTTAATGTTTGACAATATACTTAAGTCAGTGATACACTAAATAGACAAAGGGGAGTAAGAGAGAAGTAGCCTTAGTTGAAGAAAAGTCCTAGTTAATCTAGGCATCGAAATCCTAAGTCTCAGCGAAGGGTTGCTGGGCACCTAGCGAAGGGCTGCTAGGTATCGAAACCCCAAGTCCTAGCGAAGGGCTGCTAGGCACCTAGCGAAGGGCTGCTAGGTATCGTAACCCTAAGACCTAGCGAAGGGCTGCTAGGCACCTAGTGAAGGACTACTAGGCATAGAAGACCTAGCGAAGGATTGCTAGGCACCAGGCGAAGGACCGCTTGGTAACAAAAACCTAGCGAAGGGCTGCTAGGCACCTGGCGAAGGACTGCTAGGGAATGAAGACTTGGTCCGAGGGACTAAGCAACTTAGCTGAGCGATGACTAAGGACAGGAGTAGAGACATGTCAGGGTTTGGGCGTCTCGAGATCCGGAGTAATCGGATGCTAAGTAAAAGTCCACCCGAAGGGCCGGGTGGCAACCGTCTCCTGAAAGGAGTAGGTGAAGGGCAAGTTCTCGGGGATGAGAACTCGTGCCGATTCGACCTAGGGTTTCGTGTAAATCCGAAGTCCGAACCAAGTCCTTAAGGCTAATATTATATGTATCTATGCTTTGTGTTTGTGTATCTTGCAGGTATCAAGAACCGGAGGCAAAGCAGGGTAAAAATCATGGTTGGCAGGCCTTAAGGGGGGCGCCCCCAGCAAGGGGGGCGCCCCCATGCAACCAGGGCGCCCCCACACAGTGCTAAAAAGGCATGTACGGTGAAGCAGGCATAACAGGTGTCAACCGGGGCGCCCGGAGCGTCCGGGGCGCCCAGATTAGTAGCTGTTTTACTGTTTCGAAGTCAGAACATAGGATAAGCCCTCATGGGGCACCCGGAGTGTCCGGGGCGCCCCCAGGCAGTACTAAAGAGGCAGTAAACGTGATGCAGTCAAAATAGGTGTCAACCGGGGCGCCCGGAGCATCCGGGGCGCCCGGGTCAACATTGTTTCGTTGCTGCGAGTCCAAAGCAGTGGATAAACGCTGACTGGGTTCAACTTGGGCGCCCGGAAGATCCGGGGTGCCCTGGTCAAAGCTGTTATCAGCTGCGGTGAGGTAGACGCAGGGATAAAGTTTGACCGAGTCATCCGGGGCGCCCCCAGCGTCCGGGGCGCCCCCAGGAGGCGTATATAAGGGGCTTCGACCCCTCAGCTTCAGACACGACTTCCAAGCACTGTTCTGATCATTCTGACCGACTACAACGCACTAGAAACGAGGCTCTACGACCGGGAGGCTCCAGGAGGTGGTGCGCGGCACTTCGGAGGTCCAGATCGGCCGAGCTTCAGACCTTTTTCCGTTGGTTTGCTTTTTAATTACTGTACTTAAAATTTTATATTATTGCTTGTAATTTTGCACTGTAAGTCGGGTTTCTCCGCCTCCAGAAAGTCCGGAAAGGAGACCAATAGTGGACGGGCGTTCCCGTGCATAGGCCTTGGATGTACTGACCCTGGGGGGTCGGGAACCAAGTAAAAATCCACCGTGTCACTGTCTTGTTTTTCGTTCTATTTATTTTCCGCTGCGCTACTAATATTCTAAGTCCAGAACGAAAGTATTACGAGATTTCCACGAAAGATTTTCACGGTCGATATTCACCCCCCCCCCTCTATCGACGGCACCGGTCCAACAGTTTTGACATCCATTTGATGGACCTCAAGATGATATATGGATGCCAGTGCTATCAATACTCTGATAGTAGTAATTCTAGTAACAGGGGAATAAGTGTCAAAATAGTCAATCCCATCCTTCTGTTTGAATCCCTTAGCAACCAGGCGGGCTTTGAACTTATCTACTGACCCATCAGGTTTTAACTTCCTCTTAAATACCCATTTACATCCAATGGTGGTGCAACCAGGAGGCAAATCCACTAACTCCCAAGTGGCATTAGAGATAATAGAGTCCATTTCATTTTTAATGGCTTCTTTCCAGTGCTTAGCTTCAGGAGAAGCCATATCATCTCTATATGTCACAGGGTCACCTTCTATATTATAAGTGATAAAGTCTTGGCCTAAATCTTTAGACACACGTTGCCTCTTGCCCCTTCTCAATTCTGTACACTCACTAGATTCATCTAATCTAGAGTGACTTGAGGAAGATACACCCACTAAGGATAATGGGATCTCTATGGAGGCAGTGTCATCTCTAGTAGGAGTACTAGAGATAGACTGAGGTGTTCTAGTCTTCATAGGAAATATATCCTCAAAGAATGTAGCATCACGAAGTTCTACAATAGTATTTGCATCTATTCCAGAAATTTCTGATTTAATAATCAGAAACCTATATGCAGAACTATTCTGAGCATAACCCAAGAAGACACCATCTACAGTCTTCGGACCAAGTTTTTTCCTTTTATGTTCAGGTACTAGCACTTTTGCAAGGCACCCCCACACTTTTAGGTATTTCAAACTTGTCCTTCGACCTTTTCAAAGTTCATATGGGCTTTTATCCCTTGACTTCATAGGTACTCTATTTAACACATGACAAGCAGTGTATAGAGCCTCCCCCCACAAGAAGTTGGGTAACCCAGAACTTCCTAACATGGAATTAATCATATCTTCAAGAGTTCGGTTTTTGCGTTCTGCTACACCATTAGATTGAGGACTATATGGAGCAGTGACCTCATGAATTATACCTGAATCTTGACAGAATTTTTGAAACAGGTTTGAGGTGAACTCTCCACCCCTATCAGACCTTATCCTCTTAATGGTTTGGTTTGTTTGATTTTCAGCTTCAGATTTGAAGTTCATAAATTTATCTAAAGCTTCATCTTTAGTTTTCAGCAAATAAACATAGCAATAACGAGAGTAATCATCAATGAAGGTAATGAAATACCTTTTATGGTCTCTCGTTATTAAACCGTTAAACTCATAACAGTCAGTATGAATTAATTCTAAAATATTAGAATTTCTATCAACTGATTTGAAGGGTTTACGGGGTTGTTTATATTGCACACAAACTTCACATTTTTTCTTATCATTTATGGCATGCTTAGAATCATGTCAAGATTCATCATCCTTTTTATAGTTTGAAAATTAACATGTCTTAATCTATCATGCCACACATCATAAGACTCAATGTTATAAGAACAACCAATATCACTAATTTTATTAATAATCGTATTTTCAACATTAAGTTTAAATAAACCTTCATTAAGGTAACCCTTTCCAATAAAGGTTCCTAAATGTAACAATACAACTTTATTACATTTGAAGTTTAGCTCATAACCAACACGAACTAATTTTGACCCGCTAATCAAATTCCGTCGGACCGCTGGAACATGATGCACCTCATGCAGTGACAGGACCTTCCCTGAGGTAAATCTCAAGTCAATTCGTCCAATCCCTAACACTCTGGCCGCAGAATGATTCCCCATGGTTACGGAAGTGCCTTCAATTACCTGATAAGTAAGGAAGGCAGAGCGATCAGCACAACAGTGCACATTAGCACCTGTATCAACTAACCACTCATTGGGTTGATAAATCAAATTTAGTTCGGGGTTAATGGAAACGAACCCATTGCTGGTGCTAGTCACAACATTGACCTGCGCCTTGGTGTTGGGCACATTGCCTTGGTTCTTCTTCTTGTCCTTTCGTTCAGGACAGAATTTGGCAAAATGTCCAACTTGTCCATAAGCCCAGCACGGCCTAGTCCCATGCTTCTTTTGAACCTTTGGTTTGGGTTTCATTTTGTTTTTCATTTTTTGGTTCTTGAACTTGTTCTTGTCAGAAGAAACTACCACATTTGCCTTTGGAGCAAAATCCATGGGCATCCCCTTATCATCATCCTTATGTTGCTTCCGATGTTCTTCCTCGATATTTAAGGCAATCATTAAATCTTCAAGAGAGATTTTACCTCTCCTGTGTTTAAGTGTCATGCCAAAATCTTCCCAACTCGGAGGCAACTTTTCGATGATAGACAAGACTTGAAGTTTCTCGGGTGGCATTTCTCCATCGGCAAGACCGTGAATCAAAATTTGAAATTCATGGGTCTACTCAATGACAGATCTACCTTCAACCATTTTGAAGTTTAAGAACTTCCTCACGGTGTACTTCTCTAAACCAGAGTCCTCGGAGTTATATTTTTTATCCAAAGATTTCCATAACTCTTTGGCCGAGGTTGTAGAGCAGTACACATCAAATAGTGCGTCTGAGAGGGCGGACAGGATTCTCCCATGGCAGAGATAATCCCTCTGTTTAAACCTCTCGGTAGAAGCACTACGGGCAGGTTCTTCTTCATCAGGTGAAGGAGGATCTGATTCTATAACGGAGAAAAGCCCCAGCGTAGTAAGCCAAAATTTCATTCGTTGTTGCCAACGTTTGAAGTTTTGCCCGGAAAACCTCTCGGGTTTGGCGCTAGTCTCATCAAACTCCGACATTCTAATATTTAACATGTCTACTTAGGCACAATCAATTCTCTAAGATTGTAATCAAAATAGCAATATTTAACATGCACCAAAGCAGACAATAAATATATAGATATGCAGGAATATGATAAGAATAAGAGCCGAGTTAGAAATAGTTATCTGGTTGAAGCGCTGGCGTGCCGACTGCCCTTAGAGAATTGATTGTCGCCCTACGGTGCAAAGCCTCCCGGCAAAATTCCCCCAAGATCCGACAACCACGCAGCGTCTAGGTGCACTCCAAGACGATCGCTGCTCGCGGAGGCAACCTCAGATCGCACAAGGCAAAGCCTGAAGACCGAAAATCGACCCGAAGAGGCAAACCTTTGCCTTCGCGTGGTCGCGTCGAGCGCCGCTGGGAAGGGTGCGGTTTCTCAAAAAAAAAAATAAAAGGAAAGAAAAAATAAAACCAAATCAAATTGGTGTAGGAATCAAACCGAACCGAAATTTGCAAAACCAAACCGGGCCCCCGCAAGCGCGAGGCTCACGGGCTGGGGATTTGCACCCCCTCCCCCTGCGCGTGATAATCGCGTGCGTCGCGCCCGATTTATGGATTTCCGGCCCAGACCCCCTGAAACTACCTGGTTTGGGCTCAACCCGCGCATGCGTGTAGGTCCCCCTAAGCTATCTAAGTATTGTTGGAATGACTTCATATATAAGGCATTCCAACTCCGATAGCTTAGCAATGTGGGACTAAACTTCCTTCAATAAATTTGAAATTCCAAACAAAATTCAACAATATTGACCAACAAAAGCGTTTGAAAAAACATTTCTGACAAAATTTTTTTTGTAAATTCCAGATATTCTTACAAACCGATACTTATTGAGTCCACGCCCTTTTGTTGATCGTGAAAGGCATAACAACTACGAAGACACGAAAAAAAGATTGTGCGTTATTATACGCGACAGTTCTATCTTATCAAATGGTAAACTACACAAGACCTAAGTCGGGACAACTAGTTTGCTGAGTTTCAGTCTAGCTTGCTATTTTTGGCGTAACTCTAATCATCCCTCCCATCGCCTTGGTTCCAGCAAAGACTTCCAATAAGTCGAACGAAAATGGTCATCGCACCAAAATTCGACTAGAAAACGGTCTAATAGCGATCGAGAATCAAACAACTCCACCTTTTAACCTTTACTCTACAATGTTAGGACCAAAAGGAATTAGGATATCTCCACAATGACATGATATTGTCCACTTTGGTTCTAAGCCCTCATGGTTTTGCTCTTGGGCTCTCCCCAAATGACCTCATGCCAATGAAGATACCATATTCCTTATAAACCAATGATCTTCCCATGTGTTTCTCAATGTGGGATTAAGTTTGCACCCTTGCAACCTCTAACAATCCCCCCTCAAACAAAGGACCACATGCCCCCATCACAAACGGAAACCTTTTCCGTTCTTGATGTCTGATCCACTAGAACTTTCTGCCTCTCGGTCCACCTGATCAACTAGGACTTCACCACCTAGCCGCAGCTAGAACTGGTCATCTTTGATCAAGACACGGGAGCCCACATATCCTTTATTTAAGGCTTAACGCACATGGTTAGATCTGGATGAGCAACCTGGCTCTGATACCATTTGTTAGGACCAAAAGGAATTAAGATATCTCCACAATGACATGATATTGTCCACTTTGGACCTAAGCCCTCATGGGTTTGCTCTTGGGCTCTCCCCAAAAGGCCTCATACCAATGGAGATACCATATTCCTTATAAATCAATTATCTTCTCATGTGTTTCTCAATGTGGGACTAAGTTTGCACCCTTACAACCTCTAACATACAAGAGAAAATCAAGGGAAGGAAGAAGAAACAGCAAAGTGAAGGGGAAGATTGAGCACAAACCTACTCGACCATCTCGTGGCGGAGGACCTGGTGCTTGTCGAGGATCTTGATGGCGACGCTGTTACCGGTCTGCACGTTGTGCGCGTACTTACCTTGGCGAAGATCCCGTCGTAGAGAGTCCGACCGAGTTCGTACTTCCCCACCCGCATCCGCATCGCCACCCCTCCTCCTCGTCCCACGCAGCCGTTGCTCATCTTTCCTCTTCCTCCTCCTTCCGATCCTTCTGCTTGGCCCTATCTGTCGATGGCCCCCACGGGCTGGATTAACTGGTTAAGACACTCGCACTTGAAATAAAGGGTGTGGGTTCGAGGGTCGACAGTATGAACGAGGGGTGGAACCTCGGCTGCTGTTTAAAAAAATCCCTCCCGCCTAGGTGTCTTAGCCTGCCCAGCATTCACCATGATTTACTCCCTCTGGACACTTATGGGGCAGAGACCAGGGACCGCTAGATTAACGGTTCCAACCTTTTTGAAATTGGCCCTATCTGTCGATGGCGTCGAAGAAGGAAGCGCAGGAGTGCCCGAGGGACTAGCAAAAGGAAGTCCCCGTTGGTCCCCACCAATACTTTTATCCGCCACGTTTATGGATTGGTGGGCTCCAATCATATCTTTCCCTTACAGGTGGCACAGCGGCGATTTGAAAATTTTATATAATATATAATAAACATGAAAAGAGAAAAGAAAAGAAACATCATTTTTAAAACTTTTATTATTATTATTTTTCTTTATTTTTATTATTAAAAAGTAAAAGAAAAGAAACACGGCGTGTCAATGCCACCACCTTGCGTTGCTCCCTAATCTAATCGGCCAATCCTCCAACCATCTTGTGTTCTCCACAATACCTAACGCCTTCGTAGCTCAGTCACCTACCCCTGCCGCCTCCCACTTCAACCCTAGAAGCCGTCATCCGATCATGGCGTCGTCGCTCATGCTCGCCACCACAGTAGCCCGTCTCCCCTCCTCCCGGCTCGAGGTCCGCCCCACTCCCCGCCGCCGATTCGCGGCCGCCTTCACCATCCGCGCCGAAGGCGGAATCAACCCCGACGTCCGCAAGAACGAGGATAAGGTCGTCGACTCCGTCGTCGTCGCCGAGCTCGCCAAGCCCCTCACCGCTTACTGCCGGTACACACCCCTCTCTCTCTCTCTCCCCGAAGCAAGCGATCTGGCTGAGATTTGTCTGTCAGGTGCTGGAGATCCGGCACGTTCCCGCTCTGCGACGGCAGCCACGTCAAGCACAACAAGGCCACCGGCGACAACGTCGGCCCGCTCCTCGTCAAGAAGTAGGCGAAGCATGTGTCCTGTCAGAAGATTGATCAATAATTGCAAACGAATGAAGCAATCGATGTTCTATTTTGCATCAAAAGTATGATCTGTATCTTTCTCTTGGAAAAATGGATCTGGTTCGTGCCAAAACACTACTACCAATTTTATTGCCACGTTGAGTGCTCAACCAATTCGACCTGCACATCTCGCCTATTGTTGAGGTCCGATAGCCTCGCCGTCTCTGGCATCAAACCCTTCACGGCCTCGCTCGCGCAGAAACGCTCCGCCCACAGCGCCAAGCGCGGAGGTCTTCTCCTCGTCCAGGAGCTTGAAGCCCACAAGCTTCTCGGCCGCCCTAATCCGAAGAAATCCTTCCTTCCCTTAAATCCCTTTGCTGCATACACGAAATCCTTCTTCCATATGTTGGAAAAATATGCGGGCATCTGCTACTCCTCTCACGATCGGCTCTTCGCTCAATCCTCTTAAGATCCGCATCGCCGATGTTAACTAGCACATCAAAGAGATAAATTCCAAGGATAGGGACTTGCCCAAACTCGCATTGATGGTAAAGGATTAATAGATTAACATTAAGACTGATTTTGGTAGGGGGTAATTCATCTGTAATGTAAGGCGTTGGGGGCGAGCGATTTCGCCTTTTATCTAAGATTACATTATAAGTTGGATTATTTTGTTTGAAATAATTTTAAAATTATAATGTAATAAAATTTCGATTACAAAAGTGGTTCAAGATTTGTAATCTCGATTACAATGCTAAAATCATATAATCCGATTATATTCCCTACCCTCTATTCTCGAAATCTATCGGCAGAACCCTCCGCGGCCATGGCCTCGTCGGCCGGCGGCGGTCGGCCGACGTCGGTCGTCGGTTGCCGGCCGGCCGGCGGCGGTTGTCGTTGACAGTCGTCAGCCGTCAATCTTTGATTACATTACAAGATAGATTACTCCTCACCAAACGCAGCATATGGTTATCAAAGATTACATTACAAACTTAATTACATTACAAACTCGATTACATTACCCCCTACCCGCAGCCTAAAGGTTTTGAGTTGAGGTTGATAGGTCGTAAATGACATTCGGTATAAAAAGTTTCTCCTCCTAATTTTTTGCTTTCTCTACTGTAATTTATCTCTTCTATGTTGGTCTTGAGATGGACTGATGGGGGCGTTGAGGATGAACGTTTTACCTTTTGACACAAAGGGACTTGCCCATCCGCCTATCAACCTCACCTTGTTTTGATTACGACTTTTTACCAAAGGGCGTACCCAAGAATTGGTATTTACCAAAAGGCGTGCCGTGATTTTATTGTTACCAAAGGGCGCACTTATTTTAGTGAACTTCCTCTTATACCCCTCCTGCCAAATACTGCATATCTTTCTCTTTCTCTTTCTCAGTAACGAATTTCGAGACAATTCAACATTCTTTTTCAAACTTTTCATTTTAAAATAATATATTATAAAATTGGCTAAAATCGCGCTAGGAGGGCCTGAATACAGATGTATTCAGGCCCAAGGAGGGCCTGAATACAAATGTATTCAGGCCCTGAGCAGGGCCTGAAATCAATTGATTTCAGGCCCTGCTTCGGTCTGAAATCATGTGTTATGATAGGTTTTTTTACGTAAGCCTGAAATATAAATAAACATCTCTTTATATTTCTGAAATCACAATAAAAATCACTGAGAAAGACTACCTTATGTGAGCTCAGAAATAAGAAATATCTCTTTAGAAATATAGAGACTACCTTACGTGAAATCACAATAAAAATATCTTTCTCAGCGATTTTTATTATGATTTCAGAAATATAAAGAGATGTTTCTTTACGTTTCAGGCTTACGCAAAAAAAAACCTATCATAACACATGATTTCAGACCGACGCATGGCCTGAAATCAGAGCATGAATACAAATGTATTCAGGCCCTAGACGGGCCTGAATACATTTGTATTCAGGTCCTCCTAGGGCCTGAACACAGATGTGTTCAGGCTCTAGGAGTTGATTTTATATTCTACATTTATTTCTATATAAATGATAGTGAAACTTGATAAAAATTAATTTTTATAAAAATTAATTCTTTGCAGATTCTGTATCAACTTGATTTTAAAAAACTATCAGTGAGTTTATAAATTATGTTGCAATAGAATTTTTTAGGTCTATCAGTGGGTTTTCACCAAAACCCACTGATGGACCTAGGATATTTGGATTTCGCAAAACTCAATATCAATAGTTAGAGTTGAGCTAGGAGATGATATTTTTGGTGTCCAAACTTCTAATGATTATAAATTATATTACAATAGAAGTTTTTTAGGTCTATCAGTGAGTTTTCACCAAACCCCATTAATAGACCTAGGATATTTGGATTTCTCTAAACCTAATTTCAATAGTTAGAGTTTAGCTAGGAGATGATATTTTTGGTGTCCAAACTTTTAATGATTATAAATTATGTTGCAATAGGAGTTTTTTAGGTCTATCAGTGGATTTTCACCAAAACCCATTGATGTTCTTATACCGTATCAATTGGCACAAAATGATGTAGCAACAACGTGTTGGTGCAAAATGCACCTAAGTCAAACCTGTATTTTGATAATGGCAACAGGGTTCAAAAGTTAAGGTATATTGTGTGTCTAACATGTTACCCAAGTGTGTAGGCAAAGCCCTAGCGAAGGACTGCTAGGCACCTGGCGAAGGAATGCCAGGATACAAAGACCTAGCGAAGGACAGCTAGACACCTGGCGAGGGAATGCCAGGATACAAAGCCCTAGCGAATGAATGCTAGGCACCTGGCGAAGGAATGCCAGGATACAAAGACCTAGCGATGGACTACTAGGCCCCAGGCGAAGGACAGCTTGGTACTGAAGACCTGGCGAAGGACTGCCAGGCACCGGGCGAAGGACAGCTTGGTATCCGAGACCTAGCGAAAGACCGCTAGACAAAAGTCCAACCGGAGGAGCCGGTTGGCATCAGATACATTCTCCCGAGAGGAGTAGGTGAGGACGCGTTCCCCGTTGAGGGAACAGTAGGCGTCGGTTCGACCTAGGGCTCCATTTTGGAGGCCCAAAGTCAGAACCAAGACAGCTAAGGATGTATAAACTAACATCTTATTGTTTTATGTTATTTTGGACTAACCCTGGATGCAGGACCGAAGGAACGAGTGTCTGCAGCTCAGAGAGCCTCAAAGGAGTGAGGCAGCAGCTGACCAGGGCGCCCGGAGTGTCCCGGGCGCCCCCAAGGTGAACACAAAACAAAGTAAAGCAAGGTGAGCTTCGGCTGCTTATGGGCGGGGCGCCCCCGTGCTCCCGGGCGCCCCCGTGCTCCCGGGCGCCCCCGTGCTCCCGGGCGCCCCCGTGCTCCCGGGCGCCCCCATGTGAAGCCAACGAAGCAAGCCAACGAGAAGCCAAACGGATGAGGTTTGACCCGGTCAATCCGGGCGCCCCAGCGTTCCGGGCGCCCCCGTCAAAGCTTGATCCCGAGTTTTAAGGGATCAGAGCTGACCGAGACGGAAGCGGATCGGCTGACACGTGGGGGGGGGGGGGCGCCCCCGACGTTTCGTGCGCCCCCAGGTGCTATAAAAAGGGCCCTCGACCCCAAGGCTTCAAAAATCATTCTTTCCAATGCATACACTCTCTTCTACTCTCGCGCTCTGCTCCGGAAACCTCCCGACTCAAGACTCAAGAGCCGACGACGTCCCGCTGCTCCGAAAAAGACAACCTACATCGGACGTCGGTAAAAGAATAGTTTTCTTTTTAAAGTTTACTTTGCTATACTTGTAAATTCAATCTTGTAAACTGATTTGCGCACTTATAGAATTGCCCGCAGAAAACGGTCAACGACCGTGGGCCTTGGAGTAGGAGTCGACCTACGCTCCAAACCAAGTAAAACTACCTGTGTTCGCGATTATTTTGATTCCGCTGCGTACTTGCTCTATTATTTATCTGAAAAGCGTTAGCGATATTCACCCCCCCTCTATCGTTTCTCTCGATCCAACAAGTGGTATCAGAGCTTATGCGCTTTGAAAATAAAAATACTTGTTATAATTCTGAAAGTATAGCAAGTAGCTTAAATTGTACCAATGAAAACTCCACTTTGAAAAGTATTGTGAAAAAAATATTTTGTATTTGTAGGCATGTTTTTAGAAAATTCACGTACTTAGAATACTATTACCTTAGAAAAGTATTAGTACTTTTTGAAAATATTATATTTTGAAAAATAGAAGTACTTTTGAAAGATATTATGCAATTTTTGAAAAATATAAGTACCTTTTTTTTTAAATTATGCATTTTTGAAAAATATGCAAGTACTTTAAAAAAAACAGATTGAGCCTTTTTGGAAAGTCTAAGTACTGTTTTTGAAAACTATTAGACTTAGAAAAATATAAATAATTTTTGAGCCAAGTTGCTCTTCTTGATCCAGATCTAACCATGTGCATTAAGTCTTAATAAAGGATATGTTGGCTCCCATGTCTGGATCAAGAGGACCAGTTCTAGTTGCGGCTAGGTGGTGAAGTCCTAGTAGGTCAGGTGGATCGAGGGGCAAAGTCCTGATGGATCAGACATCTAAACGGAAAAGGTTTCCACTTGTGGTGGGGGCATGTGGTCCTTTGTTTGAGGGGGGGTTTGTTAGGAGTTGCAAGGGTGCAAACTTAGTCCCACATTGGAAATCACATGGTTGGATCATAGGCTTATAAGGAATTTGATATCTCCATTGGCATGAGGCCTTTTGGAGAGAGCCCAAGAGCAAAACTATGAGAGAGTAGGCCCAAAGTGGACAATATCATGTCATTGTGGCGATATCCTAATTTCTTTTGGTCCTTACAAATGGACTTAACCTAGGCCCTAACCCTAGAACTGCATGCACCTATAGATTTAGAAGCCAGCATAGCACCTTAGGGTTCTTTTGATTGATAACCTAGAATGGGTTGATATGCTTAGATCTTTGCCTTAATTCAAGATGCTTTAAGTCAGTGCATCTGCAGTAATTGGGGCACTAAATACAAATTACATAGTAATCAAGTTAAGTGTCAAGTTTAGAAAATCTAACTTGAACAGAACACTTAACATGACTAACCCCAGCAAAAACTACTGTTTAATAGCAAGTAAGTAGCTAATTGGGTTAGATAGGACCCTAAAAGAAACTGATTTGGTTTAGTTCATATCCTGAATTGGGTCAATACAGTAAAATAATTTCGCTTTTATGCAATTTATTATTTAGCTTTTATGCAATTTAATTATCCTGTTTCTGCTATATTTATTTGTTTTTGATATATGACAAAGGGGGAGAGATAGGAAAGGAGAGTTTAAAATTTTCAAAAAATTTTTATATAAATTTTTTTTCAAAATTTCAAACTATATCCTTTATTCAAAAACTTAAGTTTGCAAAAAATTTTTTAAGTATTTCAAAAACTTAAGTTTGCAAAAAAATTTTCTAAGTATTTCAAAACTTAAGTTTGCAAAATTTTATTTCAAAACTTAAGTTTGTAAAATTTTATTTCAAAACATAAGTTTGTAAAATTTTATTTCAAAACTTAAGTTTGCAAAATTTTTCTAAGTATTCCTAAACTTAAGTTTTCAAATTTATCCAAAACTTAAATTTTCCTACAAGTATAAATTATTTTGGAAAATATAGTTTCTGTTGAAAATTGTTCTAAGTAAAAATTAATCCATCATTAGACTTAGAACTTAATTTTCAAAAACCCCACGAAGTTTTAAAATATTTAGGGGGAGATTCCTTCCAGGGGGAGGGAATAAAAATCCATTTGTTTTATTATTATTAACTTAACTTTTTGAACCAGGGTTGTCAAAAATCAAAAAGGGGGAGATTGTTGGTGCAGAATACACCCAAGTCAAACCTGTATTTTGATAATGGCAACAGGGTTCAAAAGTTAAGGTATATTGTGTGTCTAACATGTTACCCAAGTGTGCAGGCAAAGCCCTAGCGAAGGACTGCAAGGCACCTGGCGAAGGAATGCCAGGATACAAAGACCTAGCGAAGGACAGCTAGGCACCTGGCGAGGGAATGCCAGGATACAAAGCCCTAGCGAAGGAATGCTAAGCACCTGGCGAAGGAATGCCAGGATACAAAGACCTAGCGAAGGACTGCTAGGCCCCAGGCGAAGGACAGCTTGGTACTGAAGACCTGGCGAAGGACTGGCAGACACCGGGCGAATGACAGCTTGGTATCCGAGACCTAGCGAAGGACCGCTAGGCAAAAGTCCAACCGGAGGAGCCGGTTGGCATCAGGGACATTCTCCCGAGAGGAGTAGGTGAGGAAGCGTTCCCCGTTGAGGGAACAGTAGGCGTCGGTTCGACCTAGGGCTCCATTTTGGCGGCCCAAAGTTAGAACCAAGACAGCTAAGGCTGTATAAACTAACATCTTATTGTTTTATGTTGTTTTGGACTAACCCTGGATGCAGGACCGAAGGAACGAGTGTCTGCAGCTCAGAGAGCCTCAAAGGAGTGAGGCAACAGCTGACCAGGGCGCCCCCAAGGTGAACACAAAACAAAGTAAAGCAAGGTGAGCTTCGGCAGCTTATGGGCGGGGCACCCCCGTGCTCCCGGCCGCCCCCATGCTCCCGGGTGCCCCCGTGCACCCGGGCGCCCCCGTGCTCCCGGGCGCCCCCAGGTGAAGCCAATGAAGCAAGCCAGCGAGAAGCCAAACGGATGAGGTTTGACCCGGTCAATCCGGGCGCCCCCAGCGTTCCAGGCGCCCCCGTCAAAGCTTGATCCCGAGTTTTAAGGGATCAGAGCTGACTGAGACGGAAGCGGATCGGCTGACATGTGGGGGGGCGCCCCCGACGTTCCGGGCGCCCCCAGGTGCTATAAAAAGGGCCCTCGACCCCAAGGCTTCAAAAATCATTCTTTCCAACTCATACACTCTCTTCTACTCTCGCGCTCTGCTCCGGAAACCTCCCGACTCAAGATTCAAGAGCCGACGACGTCCCGCTGCTCCGAAAAAGACAACCTACATCGGACGTCGGTAAAAGAAGAGTTTTCTTTTTAAAGTTTACTTTGCTATACTTGTAAATTCAATCTTGTAAACTGATTTACGCACTTATGGAATTGCCCGCAGAAAACGGTCAACGACCGTGGGCCTTGGAGTAGGAGTCGACCTAGGCTCCGAACCAAGTAAAACTACCTGTGTTCGCGATTGTTTTGATTCGGCTGCGTACTTGCTCTATTATTTATCCGAAAAGCGTTTAGCGATATTCACCCCCCCTCTATCGTTTCTCTCGGTCCAACACAATGTAGAACCATAGCTGATTTTAGTAAAATATCATCTCCTAGCTCAACTCTACTATTGATATTGGGTTTTGCGAAATCCAAATATCCTAGGTCTATCAGTGGGTTTTGGTGAAAACTCATTGATAGACCTAAAAAATTTCTATTGCAACATAATTTATAAACCCACTGATAGTTTTTTAAAATCAAGTTAATACAGAATCTGCAAGGAATTAATTTTTATAAAAATTAATTTTTATTAAGTTTCAGTATCATTTATATAGAAATAAATGTAGAATCAAGTTGATAAAAATCAACTTGATAAAATCAACTCCTAGGGCCTGAACGCATCTGTGTTCAGGCCCTAGGAGGGCATGAATACATTTGTATTCAGGCCCAAGATGGGTCTGAATATATTTGTGTTCAGGTCCTGCGTCGGTCTAAAATCATGTGTTATGATAGATTTTTTTGCGTAAGCCTAAAACGTAAAGAAACATCTCTTTATATTTCTGAAATCACAATAAAAATCGCTGAGAAAGATATTTTTATTGTGATTTCACGTAAGGTAGTTTTTATATTTCTAAAGAGATGTTTCTTATTTCTGAGCTCACGTAAAGTAGTCTTTCTCAGCGATTTTTATTGTGATTTTAGAAATATAAAAAGATGTTTTTTTATGTTTCAGGCTTACGTAAAAAAACCTTTCATAACACATGATTTCAGACCGACGCAGGGCCTGAAATCAGTTGATCACAAGGTGATCCATGTCAATCGCAGTCTTCAGTGCATACAATGTTGATTCTCGAAAGTGATATCATTCTGTTTGACTTTTCGCTAGAATAGCGAGGCCTAGTCTCGTTAGGCCTAATATGGTATATATCATGTCCAACGTGAATCTGATATGAGTGTATATCAACTTCAATGTGGATTTGATATGGAACCATATTAGACCCATATTTGGCCTGATATGCACCATATTAAGCCTAATGTGTGTTGGTGCTTGGATGGCTAGAGAGGGAGGGTGAATGTAGCCAGACACTTAAAACTTAACAGTTTTTGAGATTTCTCTACACTTCAGAGGTTAAGCAGCGGAAACAAAGAAAACAAACAGAAATGTGCAGAAATGAAGAGCAAACCAAAACGCTAACAAAGATCGTTTACAAGGTTCGGGGATAACTTGCCCCTACTCCTTGGCGTGCCCTTAAGGTGGGCGGATCCCTTGATCGTCGGCAAATCAAGCCCCGGAAAAATCCGGATAGAATGCAACCTCCTTCTCGGTGGAGTAACCTCTCCACAGCGTTTCAAGATGAATGAAGTATTAAGTACAGGAAACACAAGAAGGAACCTTACTGAGCACTTAGAACCGCAAGAACACAAGCGAACTCTTCACCGAGCTCCACTCAGCACAGATCTCACGCAAGAACTTCCTTCTTCGTGTCTTCTTGCTGATGGACTCGTCAAGCTCCTTGTTTCTTCCAAGTCCTCAAGTATCAGTTCAAGATTCACAATTGCTTGCACAAAAGATGGATCAAAGTTGTCGCAAGATCAAGAAGTTGTAGCTAAAAGCAAAGTATTTCCTCTTCTCCACTTCTCAGCACTTTTAAGCATCTGGCTTCTCCAGCTCACATCGCCAGCCACCAGACGCTCTACTGCAGCTTACTAGCTGCTCAGATGCAACTGCCCACCTACCACTGAGCTCTCCTGGACTCCCTGAGCTTCCCTCAGCCAAGCCCCAGTCAGCATCTCCAGCAGCGCCAGCATCCGTTGCAACCTGAGATGGAAAACGAACAAACCTGCTCCAAGGAAAGACTCCCATTGACCCTCCTTGAGTGTTTGAATTCATCCCTATCATCTGCACACTAAATCAGATCATTAGCACAGCAAATCAAGCAGAGGATCAAATATCAGAAGACTCTGAACAAGTATCGGTAGCGTATCAGTAGTAATCAGAACACGATCAGAGCTCTGACATCGCTTTTGAATTAAAGCTGTCAGCTACTGATCGGTCACCGGACCGATCAGAGAGACTCCTGATCGGTCACCAGACCGATCAGGATGGGTTCAGACCGATCAGGATCTAACTTGATCGGTCCCCAACGCGTAATCAGAAATCGCGACTTCTCCGGGACCGATCACCAGACCGATCCCAAGTCGTGGATCGATCACCAGACCGATCCACCCCTTTGTAGGGTGTTTTCCTAGCTTCGCAGTCTAACCCTCCTGATCGATCCCCAGACCGATCAGGGTGTGGCCTGATCGGACTGGTGACCGATCAGGCCACCCTCCGACTGATCAGGCTCCAGCCTGATCGGTTATAAGGAGGAGTCTGCGACACTTGATCGTTCATCAGAACGATCTGAACAGTATCCCAGATCAGTCACCAGACCGATCAGGAGCCGATCAGTAGAGTTCCCAAACTCACTGTATGCTCCCTAATCGGTCACCAGACCGATCGGGAGCCGATCAGTAGAGTTCCAAACTCACTGTGTGCTCCCTGATCGATCACCAGACCGATCAGACACAACTGGATCGATCACCAGACCGATCAGGATGGGAACTCCGTGCCAACTTCCCTGATCGGTCACCAGACCGATCCAAGTAAGGCTAAACCCACTCTAAGTCAAGAGAACTGGCTCCCAGCCTCCCCTTACTCGTGCTCAGTCCCTCGGACCAAGACTCCGTGCCTAGTTCCACTCACCGGGACTTCAACCTAGCCCTCCAAGCTAGGACCTGGCCCTCCAAGCCAGGGTTTCATCCAACCTAGCCCTCCAAGCTATGACCTGGCCCTCCAAGCCAGGGTTTCCACACCTAGCCCTCCAAGCTATGACTTTTTCACACCTAACCCTCCAAGTTAGGAATTTTCACACCTAGCCCTCCAAGCTAGGAATTTTCACACCTAGCCCTCCAAGTTAGGACTTTTTCACACCTAACCCTCCAAGTTAGGACTTTTCACACCTAGCCCTCCAAGCTAGAACTTTTTTCATGCCAGCGTGCGATCTCTCAAATCCACCTGGACTTAATCCTAATCCATTCAACTAAACTTAAATTGTTGTCAACACCAAAATAACAATCGGGTCAGACTGTATCAACAATGTAGGCCTAGTATGGGTGTATGTCAGGCTCAATACGAGCTTGATATGAAACCATATTAGATTTACGCTTCTTACCATGACTAAAACACTTAGTTAAACATTAAGACTATGTTTGGTAAAAGGTAATCAGCCTTGTAATGTAATCAGGATTACATTACAAAATTAATTATTTTGTTTGATATAGTTTTAAAACTGTAATATAATGTAATCTGTATTATAAAAGCTAGTTAAAGTATTATAATTTGGATGACAAGGTCAACAACATGTAATCTAGATTATATTACAAGCTCAATTACATTTTAAATCGGATTACATTATCTCTTATCAAATATAATCTAAACATTATAGGTCCACGTTATGCATGTATGCAAAAAAAAAAAAAAAGGAAAGAGAGGAGAAAAAAAGGAAAAAAAAGTTGCTTTTATGTAGAATGAAAAAGTATACAATTGAGTGTGCTCTTTAATAAATATAAAAATATTATATTTTTTTCATTAATTGGAAAATCTCGTTTACATGATTAAAAAAATCCTAAAGCTTGTGTACTCATCAAAATACATTTTTTATTAGTATTTATAATTCTGGTGTTTGAATTTGTCCGATTAAATTTAAAGATAGACGATTTTTTTTCCTGATTCCAGACGATTAATATTCATCCCTATCGAATGCTCCGTTATTTATTTCCCTGGCCCTTCAGCACTGCACCCTCAATCGACTCCTCTGCTTCATGGAATTCATGGCAGCTTTGGTCGCTGCTGTTGTTACTGCCGCCGCTTACTTCTTGTTCTTGTTCTTGTTCTTCGGAGGCGGCAGCGGCTGGAGGAGAAGGCAAGTACTGCTTCCCCCGGCGGTGGGCACCAACTTTCACCAGTTCGTCAACCTCCAAAGGCTTCACGACTACCACACAGAGCTGTCGCGCCTCCACAAGAACTACCTGTAGAGCAGTCGCCTTTCGGCCGGCAGCTCTACACCGCCGACCCGCCGTCGTCGAGTACATACTGAAGACCAACTTCAACAACTACGGCAAGGTATCCCATTTCCATTACGAGAAATGTTAATCATTAACTGATATAAAGATCTGGTTAATTCTGGGATTGTACAACTATAGAAATCTGCGTGATTTGTTCGGAAACGGCATATTCGCCGTCGACGGCGATAAGTGGCGCCACCAGCGGAAGCTCGCGATCTTCAACTTCTCCACCAAATCCTTGAGAGATTTCAGCGGTGCCATTTTCAAAAACTAGTGCTTCCGAGCTCGCAAGAATCCTCTCTGCCCATGCTAACTCCGGCGAGGAGTTCGATATGCAGGCACCTTAATTTTTCTTTAATTTCTCATACATTAATTAATTTTGCCTAAAAGTAAGCTTCGAGACCCCAACAGGATCTCCTGATGAAATCCACCATGGACTCCACCTTCAAGATCGCGTTCGGGTTCGAGTTGGATGGCTCTGGTGGTTCGAATCAGGACGGTGTCGAGTTCGCCAAAGCATTCGATGCAGCAAACGAGTTCTCCCTGTTGAGGTATGTGAATGTCTTGTGGAGGATCATGAGACTCTTGGGAGTTGGATCCGAGGCAGCTCTCAAGCAAAATCTCAAAGTGATCGATGAATTCGTGTACAAAGTGATGGACATCAGGTTCGAACAAATAGCCAAGGCTGCTCCAGGAAATTAAGGGAGATTCTATCAAAGTTCTTGGTGATAGATCTTAAGCCCCTGGGGCTATGGTGCAGCGGTAAGGTCGCTAGTAGTTAATCCAGGCATCCTCGGTTCGATCCCTAGCTACGCGAACCCTGGGACGCTGGGCTTCTAGACTGCCCCCGCGAGCGCTTCCCGATTTACCTGGTGACCGGTGGAAAACTTCCGTGGGGCCGGGCTGGTCACCCCAGGTTCAATTTGTCTGCTGCCTGGTTCATCATTTTTTTTTTGGTGATAGATCTTAAGCATGAAATGATTCATGAAATAAATTGTACTTACAGTGATCGATGGAGGAACTTCTTTTCCTTGTTGTCAAGAAAACAATCACAAAAATGATTGCTCTCTTTTAGCCACAAACCAAATCCCAAAACGAATCTTGTCACGAATCTCTCGTTCTCTACTCTTGCCCTTGTGCAATGAACATATCATCTGCCATTTTCATCTTTTTTTCATTGTCTTGGATGCACCTTTATAAGATGATTAACGAGGTTTTTCCAATTTTGACACCTTTATAAGAGGAGAAGAAGAAGGTGAAGGGGTGCTGCCCTTTCTTCTTCCATGAGTTAAGAATATGAAGGGTTGCTATTAATCCTCTTAACTCCAACATCTCTCACTTATCCAAGTCAATACATAAAGATCATTTAGTCACAAAGACCATGCATGAAAGTCACAAAGACTATGTAAGAACATTCAATTCATATTTCAGGGAAAATGACTCGTGCGACAGCAAGAGCAATAACTATTAAGAAAGTTGTTACACTTAACTTAGCTGCTCTATAAAACAAATCTGAGACATAATTAATTTGTCTTTACCCCAGATTAAATATTTACATCAATACGAGCATCCCTAATCCCTCATTTGACTACTATGTCAAGGGCATGCTCAACATCTCCATTTAATATATTTATTCACAATCACATTTTAAGTACTCAACAAAAAATGTAACTGGTCGACCTGTGAATAAATATCACAGATGTAAATCAATTTTAATCTTCCTTTTTAGCTATAATCTATTCATTCTAATCAATCGCTTTCCTAGTTATGCTCCATAGACCGAATCATCCATAATCAATATGATACACACTAAAGTAGAAAACACTGATTAGAATTTCAAGTAGACAACTAAATAGTCACTTAACGTAAGATTGAGATTAACTTATAATCTCAAGAGTCACACATAATAGAGAAGCAGAGATCCATTCTCGTACTAACCTTATTATCGCTATAGTACATGTGGTATGAATCACATGTTACGATATTTTTCTCTTTATAAAAAAGAGTGCATGTTTTTTTTCAAATGTTTAACATCGTACAGATTTCGATCAAGACATATCTAATGTCTAATCCGAATTCAACTCATGAATTCCAATCTGGTCTTTAACAGGTTTAGTAAATGGTGGGTGCATTTATTGTTGGGACCTTGTCGTTTGTTAGAGGGGGGGGGTGAATAGCAACTTTTTCTATTTCTCTCTTTAATCGTGGTCTTCTCCCTACACGTTGTTAGAGCGCAAGCGGAATAACAAATAATAAAATCTAACAACTAAGAAGACAAATCAATTTACATGGTACGGAGATGAAGTTCCTACTCCACGGCTGTCCGTAAGGTGGACGATCCCGATACGTCGGTGGATGACTCCCCGAAAGACCTCCGACTAGCTCGTGTATCTCCTTGTGGGTGGAGAACCCTCGCCACAACCCGCAACACCTTTCTGAACTCTTAGACTACTAATTGGCCTTTAACTAAAGCCAATTTCGTCAAGAACTCTCAGATAAAACTGATCCCCTTCAAATAGTGCTCTAGGCTGAAATGGCTGTTACCAGTTCACTGGTCCAAGGCCAGTCGACTGGTCCCACTTAAATTCGAACGTTATAGCCTAACGTTCGAATTTTAGCTGCCATCAGTCGACTGGTCCATGGGCAGTCGACTGATCTTTCAGTGGACTTCATCAGTTGACTACCCTGGCACCAGTCGACTGGTCCACCCCTAAACCTAAGGTTTTCCTTCCCGAGTACACTTCTCTCATCACCCAAACCCTAGGATTTCCCGAGTACATTTCCCTCAGCACTCGACCCCTCACAACTCAACTGACTCTTCATCCAGCTGTCTCGATCTATTGCCTTCAAGCCCTCTTCGACTTTGGCTCTCATCCCTCAGATGCATGCAAGCCCACGACTTGTCTCCCATGCCATCCTTCACGTATGTCTCGAAGTCTGCTTCCCTCAACTCATCATTCCTGCTCCAGCAGCCTCGATCTGTTGCCTTCAAGCCCTCTTCGAATTTGGCTCTCGTGCCTCAGATGCATGCAAGCCCATGGCTTGTCTCCCATGCCATCCTTTACGTATGTCTCGAAGGCCGCTTCTTTCAGCTCATCGTCCCTGCTTTGTCCATGGTCCCTCGGATGCATGCAAGCCCTCGGCTTGTCTCCCATGCCATCCTTCACCAGTCCTGAAACCGTCCAGCTAAGTCCATGTGTATCCTGCAAAACCTGCACACTTACATACACATATTAAACACAAGGGTAAACCTAACTTAAACCCTTTGTCCAAACATCAAAACACATGGTCACTCCGGACCATAGATTGCCCCAACAATTACTTCGATCATTACATAAATGATCTCATCTTGATACAAAAATCAAAGTGACCCCAACTTATAAGTATGTCTCTATTTACAACTACATAAGTTGTCTCATAAGTAGTAATCTTACCTCTATTTATACTTAACAAATAGATATGATTGTCCATGTGAGTGGACTAATCTCAACCTGCAAACATGCTCATCCGGACTTTTATCCAAACGTAACAAATACATTTATACTGAATAGATCATGACATTTCATATATCACTAATTGTGTTACATTTTTTGAAGTCCCAAAGACTTCATATGTCCATGAAATGACTCTTTAGTCAATGACTTAGTAAAAGGATTTGTAAGCATAATACGTTTAGGGATATACTCACGAATTATCTTTTTCTTGTCAACAATATCCCTTATGCTTATTTGCTGTGATTATCATTGTACACTGTAACAGGACTACTACTTGTTGATGCAGTCTGACCCGATTGTTGTTTTGGTGTTGACATCGATTTAAGTTTGGTTGAGTGAATTCATATTAAGTCCTGGTCGGGGACTAGGCACGACACCCTAATGAGTGAAGCTAGGTTGAATGAAACCCCGGTGAGTGAAGCCAGGTTCTGGTGAGTGAGGCCAGGTGATTGAAATCCTGGTGAGTGAAGCGGGGTCCTGGTGAGTGAAGCCAGGTGACTGAAATCCCGGTGAGTGAAGCCGGGTCCTGGTGAGTGAAGTCAGGTGATTGAAATCTCGGTGAGTGAAGCGGGGTCCTGGTGAGTGATGTCAGGTGATTGAAATCCCGGTGAGTGAAGCCGGGTCCCGGTGAGTGAATCCGTGTCCCGGTGAGTGAATCCGTGTGACGAAAATCCTGGTGAGTGAAGCTGGGTCCTGGTGAGTGAAGCCAGGTGACTGAAATCTCGGTGAGTGAAGCTGGGTCCTGGTGAGTGAAGCCAGGTGACTGAAATCCCGGTGAGTGAAGCCGGGTCCTGGTGAGTGAAGCCGGGTAACTGAAACTCCGGTGAGTGAAACCGGGTTTTGGTGAGTGAAGCCAGGTGACTGAAACCCCGGTGAGTGAAGCCGAGTCCTGGTGAGTGAAGCCAGGTGATGGAAACCCTGGTGAGTGAAGTCTGGTGATGGAAACCCTGGTGAGTGAAGCCAAGTCCTAGCGAGGGAAGCTAGGTTGAACAAAGTCCCGGTGCGTGAAGTCGGGCACGAAGTCTTGGTCCGGGGGACTGAGCATTGCGTGTACTGGTCGGAGAGGGCACGTAAGCTCGTTCTCTGGGACCAGAATGAGTCAGAGAAGGCTAGGAAGACTGTTCTCTGGACTTAGGGCTGATTTGGTCGAAGCTGTTAGTAATATGAGAGAAGTGTCATAAGGCAATCGCCTTATGATTGTAATCATTTATTTTATAAATGAATATTCACTATTTTGAGTATACATATCTGTGTATTTGATTGAGATCTTAAACTCATTTACTGGATGTCTGCAATACAATTCACAGCATGAGAGAATTTGTGATGAATTCACAACTAGTGATTATCTCTACCTGTGCAATTGTGAAATATTGAAATTGTCCCTAGTCGAT
>JAGFNQ010004005.1:22814-120237 GCA_024364735.1 Boesenbergia rotunda | reverse complement strand
GGTGAACGATCAGGGAGAGAATAGAAAAGTTTCTGTTCAGCTCCTGATCGGCCTGGTGAACGATCAGGGAGAGAATAGAAGCTTCTACTGGGTTTCTGATCGTTCTGGTGAACGATCAAAGAGAGTTCAGATGGGCTCTGTGAGAACGCTTGATCGGTCAATCTGACCGATCAAATGTCACGACTTTCCTCATCCTGACCGATCAGGATGGCTCCTGATCGGTCAGGGAGTGACCTGATCGGTCAGGTGACGGATCAGGGGCTTTGTCATGTGGGAGCTGGAGAAAGCTCCAGCAAGTGTTGGACCGGTCCGATGACCGATCCACTATCTATGATTGGTCAGTGTTGTTGGTGCAGTTTGCACTGACGGTCAAACTCGGGTTTTGATGTATGACAAAGTGGTTAAAGTTAGGGTTGTGTGTGTTTAACCTCTTTACCAAGTGTGCAGAGTTGAAAGACTTAGGACCAGACACCAGGCTGAAGTCCAGGATGGTTGAGTCCTGGCGGAAAGTCCAGTTGGGTCCGCGGGACCTGACAACTGGCTGAAGACCAAGTTGGTTGAGACTTGGCAGGAAGACCAAGGTGGTTGAGCCTTGGCAGGAAGTCCTGGTAGGGTCAAGAAGTCAAGCAGAGCTGCATAATGGGTAAGTAAGGTAAGTCACTGGAGAAGCGACCCAGTGAGGACGAGTCCAATCTTGGACTTTAGGCGCGGTCCAACTTAGACCCATTTAGGTGATCTAAGTTGAGTCCTGGTTAGATCCTGGTCTGGGAGACAGGATCTAATTAACTTAGAATTGTATCTTAAGTCCATATAAAATTGTGCTAGCCTTGTTTTGGACTAACCCTGGATGCAGGACCAAAGGACTATGATTCTGCAGCTCAGAGAGCTTCAAAGGAGTGAGGCCGTAGCTGAGCAGGGCGCCCCGGATGTGTCGGGCGCCCCAGAGTCAACCCAAAGTCAGCAGAGAGGTAAACGCCCCGACAGCCGCGCGCGTCGGGCGCCCCGCATGTCTCGGGCGCCCCCTGTGCCACCTCACTGCCAACTGCCGAAGCTCACCCTCGCGAAGCCAAGGAGATGTGGCTTTGACCGGTCAAATCGGGCGCCCCGCGCACGTCGGGCGCCCCAGTCAAAGGTGATCCCGAAGATAAAGAGATCAAGTGCTTGACCGAGAGGGCTGCGGATCGGCAGCCACGCAGAGGGGCGCCCCGGACGTTTCGGGCGCCCCCAGGGCTATAAATAGAGCCCCTCGACCAAGGTTCAAAGACAACACTTCTTCCAAAGCTTTCAAGTTCTTCTACGCTCACGCCTTGCTCCGGAAACGCTACACTTCGAGCCGACGACGTCCCGCTGCCCCGAAAGAGTCGACCTACTCCGGACGTCGGTAAAAAGAAGAATTTCTTTTAATACTTTATTGCACTTAATTACTTGAAAGTGTGGGGTTGTCACACTTTCAATTCATTTGTACTCGCCTACTCTATCGGGGTTGACCGATAGAGAGTATTAGTAGATTGCCCAACGGAAAGGTCCGAGGGACCTGGGCCTTTGAGTAGGAGTCGCCGAAGGCTCCGAACGAAGTAAAAATCGTTCGTGTTTGTGTGTTTGTTTTTCGTCTCTTTCATTTCCGCTGTGCACGCTTTTTAAAGCACTCTGATTTAATTTTTTAAAAAGTCACGTGATTCACCCCCCCTCTCACGTGCATCGATCCTACAAGTGGTATCAGAGCCAAGTTCGCTCTGTATCGGTGCAACCACCATAAGAGCCGGGGGAAATCCAATTTTTTTTTGTTTTGGTTTTTCGCTACACTTGATCTAAATTAGGTATTGTTGCCTAGATTTGGATTATTTTTTCCGTTCGTTTGATTTTACTCGAATTTGGTGCAACACCATTTCGAGTCACTTTTTCTCTCTCTTCTCCTATTTCTACCACACTACTAATCCAAGACTTAGTCTTGGGACAAGTTTTTGTGTAGTCTATTTCAGATGGCTCAAGGTGAAGGCTATAACACTGCCCGCCCTCCTCTCTTTAATGGGGAAGACTTTCCCTACTGGAAGAGAAGAATGGAGGTTTATCTGAAGACCGACATGGATCAGTGGTTTGCAGTTCAAACATGTTACACACCGCCAATGGATGAGGGAAATAATGCTCCACTTAGGCCCGACAGATGGAACTCGGAGATGAAGAAAAAGGCTCAGACCGAGTTCAAAGCCCAGAACACCCTCCAGTGCGGACTTACCAAAGAGGAGCTAAACAGAATTGGACCAACTGACTCAGCAAAGGAGCTATGGGACAAATTAATTGAACTACATGAAGGCACCTCTGATGCCAAGGTAACAAAAAGGGATTTACTTTTAAATAAGTTATTTAATATAAAAATGCAGGAAGGAGAATCTGCAAGTCAACTCCACGCCCGGATCAAGGACATACTGAATGGACTCCACATGATCGGGCACAAACAGGAGAACCGGGACATCATAAGGTACGCTTTAAATGCATTCCCTAGAAATTCACTATGGGCATCTATTATAGATGCTTATAAAATTTCTAGGAACCTTTCTAAAATTAATTTAGATGAATTGTTTTGTGTATTAGAACTGCACGAACAGACTAACGCCAAGGCCGAGAAAGGGCTAGCTTTATTTGCAGGTTCACCAAAGGAAGCCAAATCAAAGAGAAAAGTCCAAGAAGAACCTGAAGATGAGTCAGGCTCTGATGAAGAAGAACAACTGGTGAACTTGGTAAGAAAAATATTCACCAGAAGGAAGAACAAATTTTCAAAGAAAGATATTCAAAAGGTAGTGAAGCCCTACAGCACTGAAGGTAAAAGCAAAATGATCTGCTTCGGCTGTAACAGAAAAGGGCACTTCAAACATGAATGCCCTTACAAGAAAGAGGACCAACCCACTAAGAACAAAAAGAAGAAGGCTCTTCAAGCCACATGGGATGAAAGCTCGGACGATTCCGACGATGAACATCAAAAGAACGCAAGCTATCTCGCACTGATGGCAACCGGACCAGAATCAAACTCAGATCAAGACGAGGATTCCGAATACGAGTCGAGCCAAGAGATCGGACTATTTTCAGACGGCTCTACAAAGGAAAATAAATGGATCATTGACAGTGGATGCTCCAGACACATGACTGGGGATCCCACCAAATTTACAGAACTCAAGTACAAAAGACTAGGGACTGTTGCTTTTGGAAACAACGGTAAACTTAAGGTAATTGGCCTAGGCAATATTGAACTTGAGTCAGATTTCATAATAACAAATGTATTACTTGTTGAAAATTTCAACTTCAATTTACTAAGCATTAGCCAATTGTGTGACACTGGTTATAAGGTTAGGTTCCTATCCAATGAATGGTTGATCAAACACAATGACAACCCAAACATCACACTTAGAGGACTTAGGCACAATAACATTTATGAAATTAAGTTAACCTGTCCCTTAGAAAACTGCCTCTTAACCCATAAGGATGAGACTTGGCTCTGGCATAGGAGACTTTCACACACTCACTTCAGAAAACTACCTAAACTAAATGGTTTAGTTAGAGGCCTACCAAAGTTATCTAACCTTGAGTCAACCTTATGTAATGCTTGTCAACAAGGAAAACAAACTAGGTCAACCCACAAACCAACCAATCAAACTATAGATAGTGACACAAATGGCAAACCTGTTGACCTCAAGTATTATAGAAGTGCTATAGGTAGCTTACTTTACCTAACTGCAAGTCGACCTGATATTCTCTTTGCAATTAGTATGTGTGCTAGGTATCAAACATGTGCTAAAGAATCACATCTAACCCTAGTTAAAAGGATATTTAGGTATCTCAAAGGGACAAAAAATTTAGGAATTTGGTACCCTAGAACAGCCCAGTTTGAACTTATTGGATTTTCTGACTCAGATTATGCTGGCTGTAAGTTAGACAGAAAAAGTACCAGCGGTGGATGCCAACTTCTAGGACCCTCACTAGTTAGTTGGTTCAGTAGAAAACAACATTGTATTGCCCTATCCACCACTGAAGCTGAGTATATAGCAATGGGTGAATGTGTAGCCCAACTACTCTGGATGATGCATACCTTAAAAGATTTTAACTTAGATTTTAAGAAAGTCAAAATTTATATAGATAACCTAAGTTCAATCAATTTAACCAAAAACCCAATCCAACCACTCTAGGACCAAACATATAGAAATCAAACACCATTTTATCAGAGATCATGTAAATAAAGGAGAAATTGAACTTAACCATGTTGAATATAAATCTAACCTAGCTGATATATTTACCAAACCACTTCCTGAATCTGAATTTAGCAACTTAAGAAGGTTAATAGGAATGTGTGTTATAGACTAGGAATGACCTGATAAACTTAAGTTGAATTTTGGTTTTAAAAACATGAATTTTTTTTAAACTGGGTTTTCAATAAGTTTATTGCTTTTCAAAATTAAACTTAAACACGGACTTTTCAAACTTGATTTTCAAGAACTTTATTGTATTTAAAAATTTGATTTTCAAAACTGGCAGACTTAGCCTAGGCTCTGACCCCTAGAATTGCATGAACCTATAGTTTTAGGTAGCCGCATCTCACAAAACACATTAAGATTAACTTGTTTGTGCTTGCAAAAACATAGAACGGTTGCGAGATGCATAGGACTCTGCCTGGACTTCCGAATGCTTAAAGTCAGTGCATCACAATAAGTCTGGGCGTAAAATACCAACGTTACAGTGATCATGTCAAGTAGTCTTGCCTTAAAAGCTGAGCTAGACATTATTACTTGACTTGACTAACTCAGTGAACACTACTATCATCTAGATAGTTAGTCAGTAACTAGAGTTAGACATATGAAAAGGGACCACAATCATTACTTGGTCCAGGGGGAGTTGAGGTCAAAATACTTTTGCAAAATAAATAGTTCCTTGCAATTCCTATTTAACATTGAACAATCCGTATTTTTGGTCTTGCAAATCTCCTTTTTAAACTTTGAAAATATTTCAAATTCATTTAAAAATAATGTTGTTGAAAACTATCTGTTAGTTTTGAAAAATTAATTTAGGGGGAGTTTTTCTTTCACTTAGGCTATTTTATCTTACTTAATCTATTTTGCCTAAGTCTAATATTCCCTATCACTTAACTTTGAATCCGACTCTCCGTAACTTAATATAAGTATATTTTTTTTTATGAATGACAAAGGGGGAGAGTAGGGTTAAAGCTTAGAAAATTATGTTTGCTACTTAATTCTGTGTGCTACTTAATTCTGTTTGCTACTTAATTTTGCACCATGTACCTTCATGCTTATTTACTTGCATGTATCTGCTAGTTTTTCTTTAACTTTAACCTAGGTTGTCATTACATCAAAAAGGGGGAGATTGTTGGTGCAGTTTGTACTGACGGTCAAACTCGGGTTTTGATGTATGACAAAGTGGTTAAAGTTAGGGTTGTGTGTGTTTAACCTCTTTACCAAGTGTGCAGAGTTGAAAGACTTAGGACCAGATACCAGGCTGAAGTCCAGGATGGTTGAGTCCTGGCGAAAAGTCCAGTTGGGTCCGCGGGACCTGACAACTGGCTGAAGACCAAGTTGGTTGAGACTTGGCAGGAAGACCAAGGTGGTTGAGCCTTGGCAGGAAGTCCTGGTAGGGTCAAGAAGTCAAGCAGAGCTGCATAATGGGTAAGTAAGGTAAGTCACTGGAGGAGCGACCCAGTGAGGACGAGTCCAATCTTGGACTTTAGGCGCGGTCCAACTTAGACCCATTTAGGTGATCTAAGTTGAGTCCTGGTTAGATCCTGGTCTGGGAGACAGGATCTAATTAACTTAGAATTGTATCTTAGTCCATATAAAATTGTGCTAGCCTTGTTTTGGACTAACCCTGGATGCAGGACCAAAGGACTATGATTCTGCAGCTCAGAGAGCTTCAAAGGAGTGAGGCCGTAGCTGAGCAGGGCGCCCCGGATGTGTCGGGCGCCCCAGAGTCAACCCAAAGTCAGCAGAGAGGTAAACGCCCCGACAGCCGCGCGCGTCGGGCGCCCCGCATGTCTCGGGCGCCCCCTGTGCCACCTCACTGCCAACTGCCGAAGCTCACCCTCGCGAAGCCAAGGAGATGTGGCTTCGAGCCGGTCAAATCGGGCGCCCCGCGCGCGTCGGGCGCCCCAGTCAAAGGTGATCCCGAAGATAAAGAGATCAAGTGCTTGACCGAGAGGGCTGCGGATCGGCAGCCACGCAGAGGGGCGCCCCGGACGTTTCGGGCGCCCCCAGGGCTATAAATAGAGCCCCTCGACCAAGGTTCAAAGACAACACTTCTTCCAAAGCTTTCAAGTTCTTCTACGCTCACGCCTTGCTCCGGAAACGCTACACTTCGAGCCGACGACGTCCCGCTGCCCCGAAAGAGTCGACCTACTCCGGACGTCGGTAAAAAGAAGAATTTCTTTTAATACTTTATTGCACTTAATTACTTGAAAGTGTGGGGTTGTCACACTTTCAATTCATTTGTACTCGCCTACTCTATCGGGGTTGACCGATAGAGAGTATTAGTAGATTGCCCAACGGAAAGGTCCGAGGGACCTGGGCCTTCGAGTAGGAGTCGCCGAAGGCTCCGAACGAAGTAAAAATCGTTCGTGTTTGTGTGTTTGTTTTTCGTCTCTTTCATTTCCGCTGTGCACGCTTTTTAAAGCACTCTGATTTAATTTTTTAAAAAGTCACGTGATTCACCCCCCCCCCTCTCACGTGCATCGATCCTACAAGTGTGACCGATCACAAGAAGTCCGCGATCCCTGTTTCCTCACTGTGGACCGATCAGGCTGGAGCCTGATCGTTCAAGGCTTTCCCTGATCGGTCTGGTGACCGATCAGGGTCATCTCTGATCGGTCTGTGGACCGATCAGTAGCTGACAACTTTAATTCAAATCCGCTGTCAGACTTCTGATCGCGTCTGTTTTTCTCTGTGTTTTCTCTGCTACCTTGCTGATATTGTTTGATATGCTTTGCTAAGTGCCTGCTAAGTGTGCAGGTAATGGAGGATGACCCAAACAGAGGAGGAGGTCAACTGGAGACTTTCTCCTCGTCAGGTTTGGCTGTTTTCTGTTTCCAGGTCTCAACGGCTTCTGGCGCGGCTGGCGACTGACGAAGGCTCAGCTGAAGAGGTCTTCAATGGACTGAGTGCTCAGTGGGTCAGACTGTGGCTCAGTTGGTGCTGGTGGAGCCTGGCGATGGTGAGCAGGAGCTGGAGCTTAAGAAGAAGCGGAGATGCAGAGGAGCAAAACAAGCGAGACGGATAGAAAACTTGAGAAGATTGGTTATGGGTTTTGAGTTCTCTGTGTAGTTTCTTGCTTGAGCGTTCTTGTGAGAGTTTCCTTCTTGTTGTCTCGTGCACTTAACTACTATCCTACTGAGGCGATTATGGAGAGGTTTCTCCACCGAGAAGGAGACTATTACTATCCGGGGTTTACCGGGGCTTGATCTGCCGACGATCATGGGATCGCCCACCTTACGGGCACACCAAGGAGTAGGGACAAGTTATCCCTGAACCTTGTACATCTCCTTGTTAGCGTCGGTTTGTTTTCTTCTCTGTTTTTCTTTCTGTGTTGCTGTTTCCGCTGCTAACTTTGATTGCAGAAAGAAAAGTTCAAAAGAGGCCGAAAGTTTGTGTCTAGCTACATTCACCCCCTCCTCTTTAGCCATCCATGCTCCAACACTACTATCGTCAGCAATTCTCAGATGCATTAAGAACCTTCTTAACCAGATAACTTATTGTGCAACAATTGCACGAGCCACATACTCAGCTTCCATTGTCGACGGCATTACACAAGCCTATTTTGACAGGGCTATACAAGCCTATTTCGACAGTACTATATAAGCCAGTTTCTTGTTGTTCTATGAGATGACGCCACCATTCAACAAGAAAGTATAGCTAGATGTGAATTTTCTATTATCAAGGTCCCTTGCCCAATATGCATCTGTATAGAGCTTCAGGCTCAACTTTGATCCTTTTTACTGCTTTCCAGTGTCTCAATCCTGAGTTTGACTAGAAATGACTAACTAAGCTAACAGTATAGTTTATATCAAGATGGGTACACAACATAGTGTACATCAAACTACCAATGACACTAGTATATGATTTTTTTTTATATCGACTATCTCTTCAGGAGTCTTGGGAGACATACATTTGCTCAGAATAACACCTTTCGCTGTAGGGATTTGTTTAATATTGCAATCTAACATATTGAATTGCTGTAGCATCTTTGTGATTTAAGTTTTTTAAGACAAATCCAAAAGTCTTTTTGATCGATCACGAATGATCTGCACTCCTAATACGTACTCAGTTTCTCCCAATCTCTTATGTCAAATTGTGATGAAAGCCAAGACTTGACTTCAATCACAAACTTTAGGTCACTTCCAGCTATTTGCATATCATCAACATATAATGATAAAATGATAAACTTTCCTTTATCCTTCTTTAGATAAACATAATGATCTTCATTGATCATTTCAAAATCATAAAACAAAATGACTCCATTGAATCTTATATTTCATTGCCTTGACGTCTGCTTTAGCCCATACATAGACTTCTTAAGTCTATATACTTTATTCTCTTGGCCCTCAGCTATATAACCTTCTAGCTATGTCACATAGATTTTCTCGTCAAGATTACTATTAAGGAAAATCGTCTTTACATCCATTTGATGTAATTCTAAGTCAAAATGTGTTACTATAGCTAGGATGACTCGTATTGACATAAACTTCATAACTGAGGAGAATGTCTCTTCAAAATCAATACCCTCTATTTGGGTATATCTTTTTGTAACCAAACGAGCTTTGTATCGATTAATCGATCCATCCACTTTTCTCTTAATTTTGAGAATTCACTTATTCCCAATAGTCCTTCGACCCGGAGGAAGATTGACTAAATCCTAAACTTGATTCATTCTCATGAATTTTATTTTCTCATCTATTGTAACTTTCCATTTCTCTTTAATTGAGCATTTCAATATTTCCTTAACTGTTCGAGGTTCTTTATCATCAACTAGGAGAATCATTAATGTCTCATTCTTAATGTCAAATCTGTTCCTTGAGAAAAATATCTCGTTAAATCCTTCGCTTTCAGAATTACCTTGAGAAATAATAATATAACAATTACAAATATTTAAAATTCGTTGTCTAATCAAACATGTTCCTTGTAGCACTTTTCGAGAAGTACTTCAACATGTCACGCAAATACATTCAATATTATTGAATAGAGCACAATGATGCATAAATTAGTCATATAAACCTCAAATCTAAATTATTTGGAACAGAGCACTCATCATACATCTCACCTAGACGAGAACGGTCAGAGATTAGTTTTGGAAGGAACGCATTGATCCATAATAGGTCAGTTATTTGACAGGGTGGGGTAGGGTGAGGTGGGGTAAGATGACCTATTATATTGACAGATTAAGAAATTTCCAATTCATTTTAATCAAAGGTTGATTGTGAGTTTGGTGGAGAACCAACGAGATATATTCAATGTTTTATTTTTAAAAAGTTTCATTAATTAAATATATCTAAAATATATATTTTAAATATAAATAAACAAAAATCAATATTAATATTTGATGAAAAATATTATTTTTATTTTAAAATTATAAAAAATAATAAACTGATAAAAAAATTTGACTTATATATTTTTCTCAACCTGCGGACCAAGTCAACTCACTGTGAGGCTGACTTGCGTAGGTAACGAGCTTAGGCAGGTCAGCTCGTTACAGGCTTAGGTTTATAAAATTTTAATTTAATTTATTTAAATTGTTTGACGAGATAGGTCAATTCAATGAGCTCCAGTCAAATTGACAATTTTAATGGAGAGATTACACATAGTAAGTTTAAATTAGATGTGACTCTTATAATTCATTTTTCAATTTATTTCTTGATAATCAATGAAAATTTTATATGATTTCTAAGTAGGTTTATATATATATATAATCTAGATATTTAATTTATCAAATTGATACAACTTCATAAAAAAATTATCGACAATTAAAATAAATCCAAAACATAAAAATGAAAATTGATCTACCCTACGAATGTCAAAAATTAATCCGACCTGCTAATTTGAGTCAACTTGAACAAAATTAAGTTAGAATTGAAAATTTTTGAATTCTCATTGAAAAGTTTTGGGTTAAAAATTTTCAAGTATGATTTAGATCGGGTTTAAATTCAGGTTGATTCAAATTTAGAATTTAGTAATTTTTTTAAGGATGGATCAGGATTAAAAATAAAATAAAATATATGATTCCTCAGTTGCTTCTTGGGTTGGGATATCAATTTTCTCTATGAATTCGGAGCACAGGACAAAAATACGAAATGGGAAGAAATTTTTTCCGATTCATAATTTAAATGGAACGGTTCGTATAAGAATAAGAATAATAATATAATATAATATAATATTGTAAAAAATGATTTTTTTTATTACTTTGATCTTTAAAATAGAAAATATTTTTGACTAAGGACAATCAAGGTGGAGTTTTCTCGATTAAATAAAATTGGATTTAATTCAGATTCGGAGACGGGACGGAGACGGAGACAAAGGGGCCGCTCCCCAGTTGCTTCACTACAATCCAATCCTTCCGTCTCTAAAAACCGCACTCCATACGACTAAGCGGCCGCCCAGTCAACCATGCTCTCCTTCTTCCTCCTCGTCCTCGCCGTGATCTTGCCGGCGGCGTCCTTCTACCTCCTCAATCCCCTCTCGTGGAGTCGCAAGAGGAAACCCAATTACCCGCCCGTCGTCGGCACAATCTTCCACCAGCTCCTTAACCTCGACCGCTTATTGGAGTTCCAGACCGACCTCTCCCGCAAGCACTCAACGTTCCGGACCCTCACCCCCTTCTGCAACTACGTCTACACCGTCGACCCCGCCAACATCGAGTACATCCTCAAGACCAATTTCGCCAACTACGGCAAGGTAGTCGCGTTCCTTCCCCCTTCCCTCCCGTATCCTGTTGCTCGGCGTGATTCGAGTGCGCGATGTCGATTTTTGCTATCCAGGGCAGTTTCAACTACGATGTCTTGAGTGACTTGCTGGGGGATGGGATCTTCGCCGTGGACGGCGAGAAGTGGTCTCGCCAGCGAAAGATCTCCAGCCACGAGTTCTCCACCAAGGTGTTGAGGAATTACAGTAGCGCGGTGTTCAGAACCAACGCCGTTAAGCTCGCTAAGGTTATCTCAGACGCGGCCAGATCCAATGAGGTGATCGAGATCCAAGTGAGCCCTAGTTCTACTCGTTGTCTTCTTGAGTTCATTGCGAATGGGGCTTTTTCATTCACATCTTCCATTTTCAGGAGTTGTTCATGAAGTGCACGCTGGATTCCATATTCAAAATAGGGTTTGGGGTGGAACTGAGCACGCTGTCCGGATCAAGCAAAGAAGGGAGGGCTTTCGCGAAGGCCTTCGATGATTCCAGTGCTCAAGTGCTTGTGCGCTACTTTGATGTGCTCTGGAAATTCAAGAGGTTTCTGAATGTAGGCTCAGAAGCCCAAATGAAGAAGAACCTCAAAGTCATCGACGATTTCGTCTACGAACTGATCGATGCAAAGATTCAACAGAAGTCTAAACATGGTGTTGAATTTGTATGTCAGTCAGCAGCTGATGTTAACATCTTGGTTCTATTGTCTCCTTCGACATGTTGACTCTTCGGTTTTTGGCAGATGGAGAAGGAAGATATCTTGTCTAGGTTCTTAATTGAAATAGAGAAGAATCCTGATGAGATGAGCTACAAGTACCTGAGAGACATTGTGCTGAACTTTGTGATTGCCGGCCGAGACACGACCGCAGGGACACTTTCGTGGTTCTTCTACATGCTTTGCAAGCATCCTGAGATACAAGAAAAAGTGGCACAAGAGGTGAAAGAAGCAACCAAGATAAAAGGTGAAGTAACGATGGATGAATTTACCAAATGCCTGAGTGAAGAAGCCATCAACAGTATGCACTACCTACATGCTACACTGACTGAGACTCTACGGCTTTACCCTGCTGTTCCGATGGTTAGTAGTCGTCGTTGAATGATATATCTGTGTGTTGATTTTGCAGGCAATCAAACAGCATGATATCTGGATATCATTTCTTATAATTCAGTAGTGATACATCGAAGGGATTTAGAAATGTATAGCTCAAAATTTGTGCTATCAATATCATGGTAAAGATGGTAAAGATTTGATTGCATCATCCATAGAACTTCTAGGACAGTACCAAATTAGCTTAGAAATTTGAATAATTCTCTGAGTTGACAAACTTATGTTTCAATTAGGATGTCAAGTATTGCTTCTCCGATGATACACTTCCAGATGGATTTGATGTGAAGAAAGGCGACATGGTAAACTATCAGCCATACCCCATGGGAAGATTGAAGTCCTTATGGGGTGAAGATGCAGAAGAGTTCAGACCAGAGAGATGGTTAGACAACGATGGACTTTTTGTGCCGGAAAGTCCCTTCAAGTTCACTGCTTTCCAGGTGAGCAAAACCAATAAAAATATCAAGATGCTAACTCTCCACAAGTTGATCAGAAGATGATCTTCTGCTTACTCTTGGTGGTTTTTATAGGCCGGTCCTCGAATTTGTCTGGGGAGGGAATTTGCATACAGGCAGATGAAGATCCTTGCCGCGACGCTTCTGTTCGCGTGTAAATTCAAGCTGTGGGATGAGAAGAAAACTGTCAAACATAGGGTCATGCTTACCCTTCATGTTGATGGAGGCTTGTTTCTTTCTGCACTGGCTAGGTGAAGCAAAAAAATTAAAAGTGTTAATTGTGAGAAATTAGAAGGAAGGAATAACAAAGCTTGATAGAACTTGGGTTTTCTCTTAGTCGCATAAATTCTAGAAATAAAATAAGAATTCAAAAGAAAAAATACAAGACATATTAGTATGCATCTATTGTTTCTTTAAATTATGGCATAACAAGAATAAAAGATATAAACCGAAAGATAAGGATCTTGATTGAAGAACTATTGTCCTTATCATAGCATCGTTGGTTTGATCCCTGTGGAAGAAGATGTAACGAAAAGGAGGATCTTCTATGAGGCTTAGGGTTGACAACGTTGTTTCGTTTTAATGGGGAACAAGAAATTAGGTCAAGATGATGCTCTAAACCCTTGGGGGCCTCCCTTTATATAGAAATTTAATTTATTATCAGTCCATAGATAACAACAGATTGACCTAAAGGGTTATATATATTGAACCCGCATCCAATAATTCGAAACCTAATAAACATAAGTCAGATCACATTAAGAGCTCAGATTGTATTTACATGTGCAATTACAAATAAGCATACCTAATATGGATAATTTCCAACAATCTTCTATTTGGGCTATATGTGAGTTATATGTTAAATACAAGCAAAACTTTAGTTGATATCAAACTTTATGGGCACAAGATACTCCTATAAATAATCTGGTTCATTAACTTCATTGGTATAGGACTAAAGAGGTCATAGCTATTGTATATAATCGTAACAAGTCTCAACTGTAATTACAATATAAATGTCATTGACGACATAGATCAAGATGAGGATGTATAGAGTGAAAATTACATGAAATATGATCAGTATATGTCAATTTCTAGCTAGTTCAAAGTAACTTAAAAGAGTCTGATCATATTTGTAAATATTTTATGCTAAACTACAATAACAAATCATGATCCAAATTTTATGATTTCAAAAGGAATCTGTATTATATTTACAAACACTAAATGTCAAACAGCAGCAGTAAATCATGATATCGTATTCAGAGTATCAAACAAATATATGAATTCCCATTAATATTTTGAACCTTAAATATGTACAATAATCAAAATAAAAAGTTTGTCTTTATTAACATAGGGCAATAAATAAATACAAACTCCCACTAGATGAGTTCTTCTCTCATAAGAAGAACTCCAATATCCACAACATGCGCATGAAATACCTTAGGCACCAAGCCTTTGGTGAGTGGATCGGCCAACATGGAATCTATGCTAATGTGCTCTACCATGATCTGACGACTCTGAACTCTCTTTAACCGCTAGAAACATAATGTCGATGTGCTTGGAATTCGACGAACTGCGGTTGTTCTCAACATAAAGTTCTGCGGCTTTATTATCACAATAGATTCTCAGTGGTCTGTCAATGCCATCAATGATATGCAATGTTGTGATGAAATTCTGTAACCAAATCTCGTGATTGGATGCTTCGTAGTATGCTACCAATTTTGCCTCCATAGTAGAAGGTGCTATTAGCGTCTGCTTGACGCTCTTCCAAGATATAGCCCCTCCAGTAAACATGAAGATATAGTTCGAAGTGGACCTCCTACTATCTAAGCATCCAGCAAAATCGGAGTCTAAAAACCAATCATCTCCAGGTGATCTGACCTCCGATATGTGAGCATGTGTCCTTTAGTTCTTTGCAAATATTGTATCACTCTTTTAACTATTGTCTAATGCGACGGTCCTGGGTTATTAACATATCTGCCTAACATCTCAACTATAAATGTTATATCTGATCATGAGCAAAATGTGCATATATGAGACTTACCACTGCTGACGCATATGAGAATGGTTTCATCTCCTTTATTTCAAGTTCAAGTCGTGAACATTGCTGCAAACTGAACTTGTTACCTCTTGACATAGGTGTGTCACTAGGTGTACAGTTCTGCATGTCATACCTTATAAGCACCTTCTCAATATAAGCTTGTTGTGAAAGTCCAAGAATGCCTCTTGAACAATCACAACAGATCTGAATGCCCAGAACAAAATATGCTTCACCAAGATCTTTCATTTCAAATTTACCAGATAGAAATGACTTGGTTTCATGCAGCAGACCTTTATTATTGCTCATAAGAAATATATCATCCACGTACAGAACAAGTATAACAAACTTTCTCCCACTGAACTTGACATATATGCACTGATCAAATTTTCGGTACCATTGACGGGATGCCTATTTTAAATCATAAATAGACTTCTTTAATCTACATACTAGGTGTTTTGAGTCTGAGGACTCAAAGTTCTTCGGTTGCATCATATATATATACTCTTCTATGTCTCCATTGAGGAATGCAGTCTTTACGTCTATTTGATATAGTTCCAAATCAAAATGAACTACAAGTGTCATGATTACCCTAATGTAGTCTTTTGTCGACACAGATGAGAAAGTCTCCTTATAATTAATGATCTTCCTTTTGAGTGAATCGCTTGGCAATAAGACGAGCATTATACCTTTCGATATTGCCCTTCGAATCCCTCTTGGTTTTAGATATCTATTTACAACCAATGGGTTTCGAACCTTCAGACAATTCGATAAGTTCCCAAACGTCATTGTCTGTCATAGACTTCAACTCTTTTTGCATGACGTTAATCTACCTTTCAGGGTTAGAGCATTGTTTGACTTCTTAGAAAGATGTAGGATCACTTTCCAACTCTATATCAAAATCATTCTCATTGAGATAAATATAATCATGAGAATTCGTGCTTCTCCGTTCCCTTATTGATCGTCTTAAGAGCACTTGTGTTTGAGGTACTTGCTCATCAATATGAGGTAATACTTCAATTTTAGTGTTAGGGTCCTCCAATTGCATTGGAGATGCCATGAAAATATCTTGGTTTACTATGCTCACTGGATGTGCAGTATCCATAATATGCAGTATGGTAACCATACTACTACTGATCGCATTAGTAGTGACCATAGGAGGATCGCCAATATTTTTCTCAGAAGATACTTCCCTGATTTTATCACCACCATTATCCTCAATGAATTTGATATTTTCCGTTTCAAAAAAGGATCTATTAGAGGGATCATACAATTTATACCCCTTTAATTTCTCAGAGTAATCTACAAATTTGCAGCTAACAATTTTTGAGATCAGTTTCCTTTCATTAGACTTGTAAGGCTTAACCTCAGCTGGACAACCCCAAACGTATAAATGCCTAATGCTAGGCTTCTTACCCATCCACATCTTGAATAGGGTTTTAGTTGTTGTCTTACTAGGTACTCTATTGAGTAGGTAAACTGCATTCTTGAGTATCTCACCCCACAAAGACTCTGGTAGAGAAGTGAAAATCATCATACTTCTCACCATGTCTTTTAGGGCTCGATTGCGACACTCAGTTACACCATTCTGACTGGGTGTACTAGACATGGTATACTGAGGCATAATCCCACACTCAGCAAGATAATTTGCAAAAAGTCATGGGCGTTGCTCACCTGATCCATCATATCGACCGTAATATTCTCCTCCACGGTCGGATCTGGCGACTTTAAAATCATCGCACAAAACTATTGGTTTACCTTGGTTAATAATTTTAGACCGGATAAAATGATTAAAGACAATTGAATTTAACTCTCTTATTTGAATCCTTAATTCAATTTAACTTAATTAAAATTTTACCTCAATTTAACTTTAACTTAATTTCAAAATTTTACTTAACTTTAATTAAAACTTAAAATTAATTTCAAAAATTTTACTTAAACTTTCAACTTTAACTTTAATTTTTACTCAATAAAAAACTTAATGAATTTCAAAGCTTAAATTAATTAACTTAACTTTAAACTTTGATTTTAATTAATTTTTACTCAATTATAATTAAACTTTAACATTAATTAATTTTAAATTTTACTTAACTTCAAACTTTAACTTCAATTAATTTTTACTGAATCAAAAACCTAAATTAACTTCAAAATCTTACATGACTTTAACTTTAAATTAATTTTAACTCTAATTAAAATCTAACCTTAATTCAGATTTAACTATAATTAAAATTTTAATTAATTAATTTTACCTTAACTAAAACTTTTAATTTAATTAATCTTACCTTAATTAAAACTTTAACATTAATTTAATTGAAAATTTTCAAGTTCAATGAAACTTTAATGAAAAACCATGAGTTAATTAAAACCTTATACCCAAAACATTAAACTATTTGTCTTATTGTGCACTAAAAAATATGAATTATTATTACAATGGGTTTGGTTACTTTCATACTATGTTTTTCCTCAAAAACTTATCTTTTAGAACTTAACTTTTAAAATGATGTTATTATTTTCAAAAAGACTTATATTGATGTTCAAAAATTTATGTTTATCAAAACTCATTTTTGGGTATAATAACTAGGAAAGTGTCAAGTTCAAGTTGAGGGAGAGGATCTATTTTTGAAAATTATTTTATTATCTTTGAAATACTCCATTACACTTTTTGATTTTGCATAATTGCTTTGAAAAATTATCTTGAAAATATTTTTTTTTGAAAAAATGATCTTAACAATATCTGTGAAACTCTTTTTTGAAAAATATATTATTTTTTTCTTGTAAATGTTCCATAGAAATTTTGGCTTGCATAAAAAGTTTTTTTTTTTTGAAAATGTTCTTAATATGCCTTAAAAAATATTTTTTAAATCTGTTTTTGAGAATTATTTAAAAAATATTTTGAAAATTCTTCAACATACTTTGAAAAATACTTTTGAAAAATATTTTAAATATAACTTACTTAATGACTCTTTTAGTTTGGGATCTATCCCTAAGACATAATAGAAAGTCTACCTTTTGGCTGATAAGGAATCCTAAGGGTGTATCAGGTTTAGGGGGAGTCTCAATTGAACGATCAAAAAGTTATCTCTGAACTTTCTTTGAAAAATATTGTTAAGGAAAAATAATATGCCCAGTAAAAAATCTTAAAAAAAAGTTCAGTGAATGACGTGATATTTTATATGCAGTGATCTTCGATGGTTTCACCGTGCCCCTAGGGTATAGTTTGATTCGGGACAGCGGCCAAAGGCCGCCGATGGTGTCCGGGCAATAATCGGACGTGTACATATAAAATGTCACATCATTCACTGAACGTTTCATTAAATTTTTTCGCTTAGCGTATCAGAGCTCTATTGTTAAGGAATATCAAAAGTTCATATTTCAAAATGTATAAATTATTTCAAACTTTCTAATTTTAAAATGTCTGAATAATTTTTGAAAATATCTTTTTGACATCAAAAATTCATTTTTGAAAAATCATTTGAAAGGATTTCAATTATATTGAAAATATTTATTCTTGAATACTATCTTTGAAAATGATTGAAAAATTATCTTTGAAAAATCATTTTTAAATTGTTTGAAAAATAATTTTTTGTTTGAAAAATTACTTTTGCAAAATTATTTTTAAAAAATTGATTTATCTCAGTATTTCAAGACTTGGATTTCAAATTTTGGTTGCGGGGGCTAACTTTTTTTTTTATGAGTTCAAGGGGAAGATCAAGATTAAAATCTATTTTCGAAATCTTTAAAAATATTTATTTGTAAAATCACTTTTCTGAAAAATATTTTGATTATACATACAAAATAATATTTGAAAATTTAGTTTTGAAAAATGCTTATCTTTGGAAAGATGTTTTAGAAAATAAGAAATTCCTTATGAAAACTCTTTATTTGAAATACCTTAGAAACTTTTAAGGATATCTTTTTTACATTAGAAAAATGACTTAGAGTTTTTTATAAAACTATACTTTGGCCTCATAACCCTATCTTTGAAATTTTTGAAATAATTTTTCCTTAGAAAAGTATTGCTAAATGCCCTAGATTTATTTTTTTTCTGTTAAATATTTTAGAAATTAATTTTTGAAAATATTTCTTCTGTAAAGTACCTTACAATTTTGTGTACTTTACAGTTTTGTGTTGAAAATATGCTTTGAAATATTATTTAATTTTTTTTCTAATAAAAGGGTCTTAGAATTTTGTTTTAAACATTTGTTAGGCTTTAAACATTATTTTAGCCCAAAAAATATTGCAAATATTTGTTCTTGGCTTTAGAAGTTTTTACTGGCAAATTATTCTTGAAAGTTCTTAAATTGATCCTCTCCTTTCAAATGCTAATCAAATGTCGACTTAGTGAATTGTTCTTTTACTTAGTCATTATGATTGTGATATTACTTGTTTCTTTTTTGATAAATACCAAAGGGGGAGAGGTTAAGGCTTAAAGACTAAAAAACATGAACTTGAAAAACTAATCCTGATTTTAGAACATATCATTGCTATTCTATTATTATTGTTGTTGTTTTTCTAACTTTAACTCAGGTTCTCATTGCATCAAAAAGGGAGAGATTGTTAGTGCAGTTTGCACTAACGGTGAAACTCATCTTTTGATGAATGACAAATAGGTTAAAGTTAGGTTTGTTATATTCTAACCTTATTACCGAGTGAGCAGGATTGAAAGACTTAAGATCTGACATCAGGCTAAAATCTAGGGTGGTTGAGTCCTGTTAGGAAGTTTAGTTGGGCCTGCAGGGCTTGACAACTGGCTGAAGCTCAAGTTGGTGGAGACTTGGTATAAAGTCCAATTGGGTCCGCGGGACCTGACAGTTAGCTGAAGACCTGGTGGGTTAAGAAGCTAAGTAAATATGCCCAAGGTAAGTGAGGTAAGTCACTGGAGGAGCGAATTCCGGTGAGGACGAGTCCTGGGTAGGGACTTTAGGTGCGGTCCAGCTTATAACTATTTCAGAGCTCTAAGCTGAGACCTTGACTAGATCCTTGCCATGTGAAGACAAGGTCTATTTAATACTGAATTTGTTTAGTCTATTTTTGTACTTGTGCTAACCTTGTTTTTGTAGGGAATATCTTATTTTTAACTAACGCATTTTGCAGGGTTTAGACTATAAAATTCAGCCTCTGATGAACAGTGCCCGAGACGCCTCAGGTGGGACCTGAGGTGCCTCAGTTGGGACTGGAGGCGTCTTCAAGGAGGTGATGGCGCCTCCGCGAAGCTACCACTGAAGATAAAGGTTCGACGGTCTGAGGTGACTCAGTTGGGAACTAAGGCGCCTCAGTTTAAATTTGAGGCGTCTTGTAGAGGATAAGCAACGACGTCGTAGGCTTCGAATCACATAGATTTTTTCTATATAAGAGCTTCGAATTCAAGTCTTTTAAATCAATTTCTACTGTTATTTCTTGAGCTCCTACGATCGTATTGCTTTCTCATCTTCCTTCTGCGACCCTGCTTTGACTCAACTAAGTCCGACTGCTGCTGGAAGACTGATGACCATTTCAGTCGTGTCACAGTTTCAAATACAATTAAAGTATCGAACTCCTCTAAACTAATGTAGCATAGAGTAACTCGAGTCGTCTTCCAACGAATGTAGTTGATGCATGATAAACCTTAGGATCGTATGTTATTGCTTTTGGGTTTTTGAATATGAAACTGGGGTTTGGATTTGAATGTTAATACTACGAAAAGAAATAGCAAAGCAGGTATGAAATCTAGTTCTAATTAAGGAAAGACAATGTAGATAAGGAAATCTAATTTAACCTAACTACAATTGCAACAAAGAAAAGGCAATATGAAAGAAGCATTCAAGAAATAAAGCATCAATGAAATCTAGACATGGAGCAAAACCTACATCATTAAAGAAATCTAATTTCCTATCTTAATTGCATGTAATGAAGACATAAAACTTAAAGCAATGGGAAAAACACTACAAAATCAAAGTTAAGCAACTAAGAAACATCACAATTGAAAGCAATTGTTCTAAGAGGCATTTGACCAAATACCATATAGGCATGATTGAAATTGATTCAAGAACATGCAAATTGAAATGGGGAAGATCTATCCAATACAAACATTCAACAATCTATCACAAACATTCATCAATTAAGAACAATCTTCAACTAACAACACAATTAAACCCCCTAATCTGATGAAGAAGCTGCTGTGATGAGAAAAACTTCTGTGATGAGAAAAGCTGCTGCCGATCAGCTGAAAGGAAGAATTGCTATAAGGAATAACATGCTGTGAAGAAATCTGCTGTCGGAATTGGATAAGGGGTTTGCCGGATCTAATCTAATGAAGGAGTTGTGAAGAAATTGCTGCAAACGAATTGCTGAAATGAATGCTGTGAAGAAATTGCTGTAAACAAATTGCTGAAATGAATGCTGTGAAGAAATGGATCTCTGCCGCTCGGCCCTTTGATGAGAATGTTGCTAAGGAACCCCCTTCGAGCAGTCCTCCTTGTGTGCGGCCAATGAAGAGAAGGAGTAGGAGAAGGAGATGGCTGAGATGGGAGAGGTCAGCTAGGGTTCGGACCCCGGGCCCTAGCTTGTGCGGTCGGCGGTGCGATGGAGGTGGAGACTCCTCTTCGAACCCGAAGAAGAAACCCTTACTCTCTCCCCTTTTAACCCGAAAGGAAGAGGTGGAGATGGAGGTCAGAAGACCGGCCGGCGGCAGTGAGATGACGAGGAGTTGCCGTCGACGATGAGGAGATGGAACGGGCGAGAGGTTGCAGATGTGATCCCCCTTCTCCCTTCGATCGATTCGAGCAGATTAGCCTTTTGTGTGTATCCCTTTGGTTCGGCTCAGCGGTTTGGTTCAGTCCAGCTTGAGTTCAGCCCAGCTTGAGTTTGGTCTAGCTTGAGTTCGGTCTAGCTTGAGTTCGGTCAGCCAAGCCAGCAGTTGGGTTCGATCAGCCAAGCCAGCTCTTGTGTACAGCCCAGCAACTAGGTTTGTTCCAACAGATCGAGTCCAGATTTGGTTCAGCCAAGCCAGAGCCCAGCAGTTGGGTTCAATCAACCAATTTAGTTCGACCCAGCCTCAGTCCAGGGCTCATAGCATTAGAAGGAAATTAGCAACGGACGGCTGAGATCGATTTGGCTTCATCCAACGGTCGGATCTCTTCAGATCTGAACCAAACTCCACAAATCCCAATCAAAGGTCCTGATCTACCTGTTCCCAGCTCAGATTCACCAGATCAGTGGCGGATGGTCCAGATCTTCCCTTTTCTTGAATGGATGGTCTAGAACATCTTGAGCCTGATCCAACGGTCAGATTACTTCTGATTTGGCTAAAATTTTCAGATCATGATCTATGGTCATGATTGATTCTATCTTGAACTCGGATTGACCAGAAGTTGATCGATGGCTCAGATCTAGCCATTCTCTGGAATGGACGACTCCTATTAATCCGATGCTTGATCCCTTTGATCTGGATCCAATGCTGACTCAAGTCTGATCCGATTTGATCTAGGTCCATGATCATTTGAAGTCTACAAAATGATATTCAAATTTAGTGCCAAAAATATCCCAAATATATAAAGATTTGAATTAAAAGCCGAAATAGAGGAAATACATGAAACCTAATACAATTGCAAACTTAAGCGTATAAAATGTGGATCAAACATGAATTTTAGAACCTAAAATAATCAACAAAAATGGTGGTTATCAAAGACCAACACCAACACACGAGTCTAATTGACATTCTGCAAGTGTTGGTAATGAGTTTAATTAGTATTTCCTGTATTTAAATTATTCTTAATAGGAAGTGTAGGGTTGTTACACTTCCTATTCCTTGTACTCGACTACTCTACCAGGCGTTTTCGGTAGAAAGATTATCGGATTTCCCATCAAAAAGGTCCAATAGACTTGGGCCTTGGAGTAAAAATCATTGAATGATCCGAACCAAGTAAATCTTGGTGTTGCTTTGTATCTTTGTGACTCGTGTTTTTCGTTGTCATATTTTCTGCTGCACACGCACTTTCTGTATTCCGAAAAAGTCATTAGTTTTCAAAAAGATATGTGATTCAACCCCACCCCCCTCTCTCGTGCAACGATCTTACATATTAGAATGAATTATTTCAAGTGGAAAATTGGAAACACGCTCAGATGAAGAAAAAGATAACTTATGACTTTTAAATTCCATCTGTTAGATCGATGCCGTCTTGCTGGAAGGGGGGGGGGTGAATAGCAATTCTCGGTTTCTTTCTACAATTGTTAGTGCGCAAGCGAAAATCTAATAACTAAAACAAAACTAACAATGCTAGCAAACCTATTTACGTGGTTCGGAGATGAAGCTCTTACTTCACGACAGTTCGTGAGGTGGACGATCCTTCAACTGATCACTCCCCGGATGCCCTCCGGCTAGCTCGTGTAGCTCCTTGTAGGTAGAGAAACCTCAACACAAACCCCAGTACACTTTCTAAGCACTAAGACTACTAATGAGCTCTAACCAAGCTCATTTCGTCAAGAGCTCCCAGCCAAAAACGAGTTCTCTTAAATAGAACTCAAGGCTGAAAAACACCCAACCTGTCGACTGCTCCTAGGGCAGTCGACTGGTCCCACTGAAATTCGACCATTGTAGCTTAACGTTCGAATTTCAGCCGACTCAACCAACCGCTACCAGTCGACTGCTCCCAGGGCAGTCGACTAGTCCAGGGTTAGAAACTTTCTGTGAGTTTGTGAGCTTGCTGGCAGTCGACTGTTATATTCTCAATCGACTTCCCAGCTTACAAACACACTTTTCCTCACTCCAATGACCCTCCTCCACGCGTGCCTTCAGGTACACTCCCTTGGCTTACCCCTTGAAGTCTTCTTCCACCGGCTATCGTCCCTCGGATACACACACAAGTCTTCCCTTGGCTTGTCTCCATGCCATCCTTCACGTGTGCCCTCTTGAAGTTTACTTCCTAGCTTGCCCTTGGAGTCCTCCTCCCTCGGCTCTCGTCCTTTCATGACTCAGCTCACTCTTCACCAACAGCTTTGACTGTTGCCTTCGCGCCCTCTTCGCCTTCGGCTCTCGTCCCTCGGATGCACACAAGCCTCCAGCTTGTCTCCATGCTATCCTTCACTCATGCCTCGAAGTCCGCGCCCCTCGGCTCATCATCCCTGCTATCCAAGGTCCCTCGGGTGCACACAAGCCTCCAGCCTATCTCCATGCCACCCTTCACCATACCGAAGTCGTCCTGCTAAGTCAATATGTGTAACCTGCACAACTTGCACACTCAAATACACATATTAGATCATAAGGGCAAACCTAACTTAAACCTTTTGCTCAAACATCAAAACACATGGTCACTCCGGACCATAGATTGCCTGAAAAATATCCTCTTTTTTGATGTTTGGCAATACGTTTAAATTAGGGAAAATAAATAACAATAACAATGCTAAACAATCATTTGGACTTATGTTGCCAAGACTCCATCTTGGACTTACACCGCCAATGCATATGCAATAAAACATGTATGGATCCTATCCCAAGGCATCCCCACACCTAATTTCCCCAAGTTAGGAATTTTCATCAAAACGGGCTTTTTAAAACCTATCCCAAGGCTCCCCCTACATTGGACTTACAAATACTTTTTAAGAACCTCTCCAAGGTTCCCCTTACGCCAATAATGGAGCAACAATGCTCCCCCTTCACCTAGGCTTCCCCTAAACCTAGGGTTTCTTGTAAAGATGTGTTTGGTTTCCCAAATTAAACCCAATACTTCTCCCCCTTTGCCTAACATCAAAAAGACTCCAACAATATCCCAACTATTGGATCTTTTAATCCCTAATGATCCTAAACACAGTGTACTAGCCCCATACACTAGTTTTACATCATTTGGACACCAATCAGCTGCTGGATACCAAATCCAGCCTAGACCAGTCGACTGCCCCTGATACTCTGAAAATCATAATTTCAGCTTTTCTGACCAAATTCAGAAATGCGCCAGAAATTTCATAAATCTCCAAAATTTTCCAAATTTTGTGGAAAAATTTGTGGTACTCATACCTACTTGGGAAAAATACACCCAAAAATGTATCTATCACCATTCCTAAATTTGACACAAAACTCAAAACTAGCTAAAAAGTTCACTCAAACTTTGACCAAAAGTTCTAGTTTTGGTTTCCCCTTGATGTCTCTGCCCATACCAACCCACAATGCATCCCTAGCATTGATTTACATGACATTTTCACATCAAAAATCAATTCTCATGCTATATGACCCCAATGTCATATTTCCATGCATGACACACAAAATCCATGTGTCAAAACCCAAGAATTGAGACTCAAGTTCGTCTCCAACTCTTTTGGCACTCCCATGGTCCATCTAGACCTCTAGGAGCAACCCTCCCAAGATCCATTCACCATATATCCCAAAGACTCCTAGAGCTCCCCCTTGAGCTCTTAGCCTTAGCCACCTCCCTAGGTGTCTCAACAAACACTAGACCACACCGGTGTTCCTTTGGTGACTTTTGGCCTACAAACTTTACCTGCTTAACCCTAGAGACCTTGTCTTTGGTTAAGTTTTTCTCTTTCCATTTAAATGGCACCCCCTTGTCATTTTTGGACTTCTCCTTCTTGCCATAATCATATGCTACCCTAGCATATTTATTTCCCCTGGCATCGGAGACCTTAGATCGGTATCCCAATCCCGATCTACCATTGTTGGGTTTTAGACCACCCAACATCATATCTAAACCCTTAGATCCAATAGTGAATCTCTCTAGGGTTTTCTCTAACCTATCAAGTTTTTCTCTTAAAGCTTGATTTTCCCTTTCTAGGTTCTCAAACCTAGTATCCACATGTCCACCTTAGGTATTCCTAGACCTACCCATCTTCCTAGGCATGTCTCCCCTTCTTGGGATTTTTGCCTTGATCCTTAGGTCTAGAGGTCTTGAATTTTTCATGATGCATTGATTTCCTAGGGGTTTTGATCTATCTTGTTAACCATATTCTTATCATTATATTTAAATCCGAAATTATGCACAAGTAAGTATTTTTCATTATTTTTAGCATACATGGATGAATAATTAACACTATTTTTAAGCATGGAGGAACTTAAATTTGAATTACATTTTACCTTAAGGTTAGGAATTACCTCCCTTACCCTTGGAGCTCCCCCTTGATGTGAGCTTCTTTTCTTCCTTTCCTCTTTCTCCCATCTTCTTAAATGCCCCAATTTCTTGAGCTCTCCACTCTTTGGGCACTTCGTGTGGTAGTGTCCTAACTCACCACACGTGAAGCATCTAATTTTCTTTCTTTTCTCTTGAGCTTCTCCATTCCTACAACCCATGTTAGATTTAAAATGAATTGAGACGGGTTTAGGGTTTACCTCCTTTCTCTTACCCTTTGGACACTTATCCATGTAGTGTCCCTTTTCGTTGCACCCAAAGCAAATGATGTGTCTTTGGTCCTTGCTTTGGTGGAGGTAGGAGCTTCTTCTTGCTCCGGGATTGATGAGGGTCTCTCCTCCCCCTCAATTCTTGAAGTGGAGACCTCTTCCTCTTTTCTTGATGAAGCGGATGATCTCTCACTCTCTTCTTCCTCCTCTTGGGCTATTGAGCTCACTTTCTCAGGCTCTTCCACTATTTGAGCTTGTGTAGAATTTTCATGAAATGCTACCAACTTGTTCCATAGCTCATGTGTATTTGGATATTTTCCTACACCACTAATTACATTGTTAGGCAAAATATTAAGTAAAATTGTAATTACCTTTTTATTTGCCTTTGATTGATTTTGTTGCTCTTGATTCCAACATCTTGGTCGGAGCTTCTTCCCATGCTTATCTTTAGGAATATCGAATGGTTCTTCAATTGCAATCCTAAGGCCCCACTCCATTCCGAACCATGTCTTTATCTGCATCCTCCAATAGTTGAAATACTTGGAATCATAGAGAGGTGGGACATTGATGACATTCCCTAACTTATCTTCCATTTCCATCTTCTCTAGCTTGTGCCCTCTCGGCGATTAGTCCGACAAGAGCGGTCCTTCGCTCTGATACCACTTCTTAGATCGATGTCGTCTTGCTAGAGGGGGGTGAATAGCAATTCTCGGTTTCTTCCTACAATTGTTAGTGTGCAAGCGGAAATCTAATAACTAAAACAAAACTAACAGTGCTAATAAACCTATTTACGTGGTTCGGAGATGAAACTCCTACTCCACGACAGTCCATGAGGTGGACAATCCCTCGATCCTTCGGCGGATCACTCCCCGAATTCCCTCCGGCTAGCTCGTGTAGCTCCTTGTGGGCGGAGAAACCTCACCACAAACTCCGGTATACTTTCTGAGCACTAAGACTGCTAATGAGCTCTAACCAAGCTCATTTCATCAAGAGCTCCCAGCCCAAAACGAGTTCTCTTAAATAGAACTCAAAGCTGAAAAACACCCGACCAGTCGACTGCTCCCAGGGCAGTTGATTGGTCCCACTGAAATTTGACCGTTGTAGCTCAATGTTCGAATTTTCGCCGACTCAACCAGCCACTACCAGTCGACTGCTCCAGGGTCAGAAACCTTTTGTGAGTTTCTATGCTTGCTGGCAGTCGACTGTTATATTTCTAGTCGACTGCCCAGCTTATAAACACACTCTTCCTCACTCCAATAAACCCTCCTCCACGCGTGCCTTCAGGTACACTCCCTTGGCTTGCCCCTTGAAGTCTTCTTCCACCGGCTATCATCCCTCAGATGCGCACACAAGCCTTCCCTTGGCTTGCTTCCATGTCATCCTTCACGTGTTCCCTCTTGAAGTCCACTTCCCGACTTGCCCTTGGAGTCCTCCTCCCTCAGCTCTCGTCCCTTCATGACTCAGTTGAGTCTTCACCAGTAGCATTGACTGTTGCCTTCACGCCCTCTTCGTCTTTAGCTCCTGTCCCTTGGATGCACACAAGCCTCCAGCTTGTCTCCATGTCATCCTTCACGCATGCCTCGAAGTCCATGCCCTTCGGCTCATCATCCTTGTTATCCAAGGTCCCTCGGGTGCACACAAGCCTCCAGCCTGTCTCCATGCCACCCTTCACCATACCGAAGCCGTTCAACTAAGTTAATATGTGTAATCTGTACAACCTGCACACTTAAATACACATATTAGATCACAAGGGGAAATCTAATTTAAACCCTTTGCCCAAACATCAAAACACATGATCACTCCGGACCATAGATTGCCTCAACACCATCTAGGCTTGACGTGAATGAGATGAAGATGAAATAAAGGAAATAGGTAAATCATACATATTTATGATCGACTAAACAATACAAAGGAAAAGATGACCAAGTCGAGCATGTCATGCTAGTTTATTTGTGCGTTCACCAATAAAAGCTTTGATTGAAAATTTTTTAAGATAGTAGAGGTAATTTTTTATTCCCTCATGAAACACAGTAGTATTTATTCCTCTATCTTTTATAAGATAATGATTATGATGAAATTCAAAAATGATATTGTTATCAAGGCAAAACAGACATGCGGAGAGTAAATTTTTAATAATAAATGAAACATAAAAGATGTTGCGCATGTAAAAAGTACGATTGGACAAATGAATATATTTGTTTTCAAGATTAGTAATTTACAAACTTGAGTAATCACCTACTTCTACCATATCCAAACCAATGTATGGTAGTACTTCTGTAAAGATATTCTAGTTGATATGACGTGATGAGTTACTCCAGTGTCAATATACCATTCAATTGATAAAAATTTTTAAGGATTGCATTGAGTAGGTACAGACGAGAGAACTTCAGGATAAACTTGTGAAGTAGTTGGTTGTCTTAAAGGACCACAATAAAATTTGAATCAAATCATCTAGAACATTAAATGCTAATATGTCCAATTTGAAGATAAATTTGATATCTTCTTAAAGAAGAAGGACCATCAATGAAAGTCCTGTCGAGTCTTTTAGAATATTGAATACAAATATGTCCAATTTAGGAATAAATTTGATCTATCTAAATATTCAATATCAAAAATAAAAATAATTAAGAACTAAATGTTATTATTGTAGCCTGGCTTCTTGCTTAAAAAATGACTGGGGTTGTAGTTGGAGAGGCTGGAGAGCAGTGGTAGCAAGGTAGGCGGGAGAAACTTCAAGAATATGTAACAGACACAGTAGAGATAATAAGAGGAGAGATAAAGGAAATATGCAGAGACAGAGTTAGGGTTTGATTGTATAATCAAGGGGAGAGATTAATTATTTGGGCTGTAGAGGTAGAAGAAGAAAAATCTACAGCTCTGATACTATGTTAAGAATAATTAAACAAAAAGAAAGATATAAAAATAAACTTGTTGATTTTTGTCCATGTACAACCGTTGCAATTTATAGTGTGTGTTTTGGGACACGCTTAATTGACCAATTAATAAAGAAAAAATTTAGTCTAATTATTATTTCTTAATATTAACTTGATTTTGACCTAGTCATATTATTTCCTCGATTTGATCCAGTCATATTGGACAATTCTCTTTTACTACTCGCTTCACATTTTGGTTTGTCTTCGCTTGCCCTAGGAGTCGTTGCAGATCAAGTAGAAGGACCATGTCATGTGAGTGAGCCGGCCGTGGTATCTTTTCCGATAAGAAAGTTCAGAATTATGTCTCTCAGATATCGTCGTTGTCGTCGATGGCGAATATGCCATCTCCGAACAAATCGCACAGATTTCTGTAGTTGTATAATCCCTGAATTAACGAGATCTTTAAGGCAATTAATGATTAACATTAATTCTGTTGCTGAAAAAGGGATAACTTGCCGTGGTTTGATAGTTGTTGAAGGCACATTCAATAGTAATGAACATTACGTCTGAGGTGCTCTGGAATCAAGGAAAAAAAAATCGTCGATCTTTAAAATTAATCGGACAAATTCAAACAGACAGATACATGAGATATGAACGATCTATTGAAAGTATGGTGAGTTTGGTGGAAACGTAGTTGCATTTAAGTTTGATCGATCGCCATGTGTCATTCAATTTTGTCTCATCCCCTTCAAAATTTACTCATTTAATTTAACGTGTAACTGAAGATACTAATAATGCCATTTGTTAACCCATTTTAACACGAGATATAATAGAGAGCGTAAATTTATAATATGAAATTTAACGTGAATAATATGATATTTTTTGTATACATATCCGATTGTCGCTTGGATAGTGACGGTGGTTGGAAGTTACCGTTCCGAACCAAACTATACCTTAGGAGGTACGATGAGCCAGTCGAAGATCATTATAGTTGGGTTTCAGGCTGAGTTTCACGATACGAATTCACGTTATATATCATTTTTATTTTAACTCGGACGAGAATTATTCCTTTAGGTTGCGTTTGGTAGGGTGTAATCTACCCTGTAATGTAATCAAGACTATATTATAAGTTGGATTCTTTTGTTTGGAATAACTTTAAAATTGTAATATAATGTAATCTTGATTATAAAAGAGGTTGATAATTTATAATTTAGATTACAAAACAAAACCTCTGTAATCTGGATTACATTACAGCTTGTAAATTCGTCAGTCGTCGGACGGCCGACGACCGGCGATCGGCGGCCGGTGGCGACCGGCGGCCGACGGCGACCGACGGCCGACGGCGACCGGCGGCCGGTGGTCGGCGACCGGCGGTCGATGGCAGCCGGCCATCGCCGGCGACAGCGGTCATCGGCCACCGCCGGCGGCAGCGGTCGCCGACGGCGACGGTCGCCGGCGATGGCCAGTCGATGGTCACCGGTCGCCCGACGGCGGTCGTCGGTCGTCAATCTTGATTATATTACAGGATGATTTATCCCTCATCAAACAAACGAATCCAACTTGTAATGATTATCAAAGATTACATACAACTCATTACCAAATATAACAATGCAATCAAGATTACATTATATTATATTACAAATTTGATTACATTATATACCCGATTACATTACTTCCTATCAAACATCGGCATAGAGTTGTCGCTCGGAATTTATTCCCTTTTAATTGGTTATTGTAACTTGTGATGGACAGGTGGTCTTGAAGTTCCGGTCGGATGCCGATCGGATTTTTTGAATGACTATCGGCTATGGGCTGTTGACTGGAAGTTTTCCAATTTAAATTGATTTGGACGTTTTCTAAGAGGATGAGGAACGATATGTTTCCGTTATCGATTGAAGCCGAATGAAATGTTATCATTTGATATTCGGCAATTTATCAAAGGGCGTACGTAACAATCGGTAATTACCAACGGATATATCATGATTTTATTTTCACCAAAGGGCGCACTCATTATAGTGAACTTCCTCTTATACCCCTCATGTTATCTATTGTCTTTCTCTTTCTCTCTCAGTAATAAATTCTGTGACGTCAGCACATGCAATGTGACTTAATTACTGACTTTTATTTTAAAATAATATCTAATAAAATGCGCGCTAAATTAAAAAACGTAAGATAAAAATTAAAAAAATATTTTACTTTAAAAATTTTTCATCGAACGTGATTTAAAAATATAAATAAATAATTTTTATTTTTATTAATAAAAATTAATATATTAAATAATATTTAATAAATATATTAATGTATAAAAAGTTTTTGGAAATAAACTGTTAGATTTAAAAATATAAATAAATGATTTTATATTTGATTAATAAAATTAATATATTAAATAATATTTAATAAATATATTAATGTATATATATGTTTTGAAAAAACTAACCGTGGTAACTTTCAGGCCCACGCTGGGCCTGAAATATTTTTATTTCAGGCCCAGCGTGGGCCTGAAATTTTTTATTTCAGACCCAGCGTGGGCCTGAAATTTTTTATTTCAGGCCCAACGTGGGCCTGAAATTTTTTATTTCAGGCCCAAGTTGGACCTAAAATCTTTTGATTCAGGACCGACGTGAACTCAAATTTTTTTTCTATTTAAAAAAATATTAATATATAAAAAAACCTATCAAAACACTTAATTTTAGATTCAAACGCAGGGCCTGAAGTCATCCCAGGAGGGTTTGAAGTAAAATAACTTCAGATCCTATAAATAATTAATTTAATAAATAATAATTAAATATAAAAAATATTTTTAAAATAAAAAATTTTTAGTGAGGGCCTGAAGACATCAGTGACTTCAGGCCCTTTATCTGAAAAATTTTCTCTTAGGCCTGAAGTCATCCGACTTCAGGCCCTCCATTAAATATATAAAAATAATACAAACTTTTTTAAAAAAAGGCATAATATATAATTACATAATAATAAAATGTTGTAGGAGTGTTTTAGGTATATCAGTGAGTTTTGAGCAAAACTCACTAATGGACCTACCATATTTGGAATTCTGAAAACTCATTATCAGTAGACATGGTTGAGCTAAGAGATGAGATTTTGGGTGCCGAAACCTCTAATCTTGCAGTATCACCAATGCTATAGGAGTGGTTTAGGTATATCAGTGAGTTTTGAGCAAAACTCACTGATGGACCTACCATATTTGGAATTCTAAAAACTCTATATCAGTAGACAGGGTTGAACTAGGAGATGAGATTTTGGGTGCCGAAACCTCTAATCGTGCAGTATCACCAATGCTATAGGAGTAGTTTAGGTATATCAGTGAGTTTTGAACAAAACTCACTGATGGACCTACCATATTTGGAATTCTGAAAACTCTATATCAGTAGACAGGGTTGAGCTAGGAGTTGAAATTTTGGGTGCCGAAACCTCTAATCTTGCAGTATCACCAATGCTATAGGAGTGGTTTAGGTATATCAGTGAGTTTTGAGCAAAACTCACTGATGGACCTACCATATTTGGAATTCTGAAAACTTTATATCAGTAGACAGGGTTGAGCTAGGAGATGAGATTTTGGGTGCCGAAACCTCTAATCTTGCTGTATCACCAATGCTATAGGAGTGGTTTAGGTTTATCAGTGAGTTTTGAGCAAAACTCACTGATGGACTTACCATATTTGGAATTCTGAAAACTCATTATCAGTAGACAGGGTTGAGCTAGGAGATGAGATTTTGGGTGTCGAAACCTCTAATCTTGCTGTATCACCAATGCTATAGGAGTGGTTTAGGTTTATCAGTGAGTTTTGAGCAAAACTCACTAATGGACCTACCATATTTGGAATTCTGAAAACTCTATATCAGTAGACAAGGTTGAGCTAGGAGATGAGATTTTGGGTGTCGAAACCTCTAATCTTGCCGTATCACCAATGCTATAGCAGTGGTTTAGGTATATCAGTGAGTTTTGAGCAAAACTCACTGATGGACCTACCATATTTGGAATTCTGAAAACTCTATATCAGTAGACAGGGTTGAGCTAGGAGATGAGATTTTGGGTGCCGAAACCTCTAATCTTGCTGTATCACCAATGCTATAGGAGTGGTTTAGGTTTATCAGTGAGTTTTGAGCAAAACTCACTGATGGACCTACCATATTTGGAATTCTGAAAACTCTATATCAGTAGACAGGGTTGAGCTAGGAGATGAGATTTTGGGTGCCAAAACCTCTAATCTTGCTGTATCACCATTGATATAGGAGTGGTTTAGGTTTATCAGTGAGTTTTGAGCAAAACTCACTGATGGACTTACCATATTTGGAATTCTGAAAACTCATTATCAGTAGACAGGGTTGAGCTAGGAGATGAGATTTTGGGTGTCGAAACCTCTAATCTTGATGTATCACCAATGCTATAGGAGTGGTTTAGGTATATCAGTGAGTTTTAAGCAAAACTCACTGATTGACCTACCATATTTGGAATTCTGAAAACTCATTATCAGTATACAGGGTTGAGCTAGGAGATGAGATTTTGGGTGCCGAAACCTCTAATCTTGCTGTATCACCAATGCTATAGGAGTGGTTTAGGTATATCAGTGAGTTTTGAGCAAAACTCACTGATGGACCTACCATATTTGGAATTCTGAAAACTCATTATCAGTAGACAGGGTTGAGCTAGGAGATGAGATTTTGGGTGCCGAAACCTCTAATCTTGCTGTATCACTAATGCTATAGGAGTGGTTTATGTATATCAGTGAGTTTTGAGCAAAACTCACTGATGGACCTACCATATTTGGAATTCTGAAAACTCATTATCAGTAGACAGGGTTGAGCTAGGAGATGAGATTTTAGGTGCCGAAACCTCTAATCTTTTTGTATCACCAATGCTATAAGAGTGGTTTAGGTTCATCAGTGAGTTTTGCTCAAAACTCACTGATATACCTAAACCACTCCTATAGCATTGGTGATACAGCAAGATTAGAGGTTTCGGCACCAAAAATCTCATCTCCTAGCTCAACCCTGTCTACTGATAATGAGTTTTCAGAATTCCAAATATGGTAGGTCCATCAGTAAGTTTTACTCAAAACTCACTGATATACCTAAACCACTCCTATAGCATTGGTGATACTGCAAGATTAGAGGTTTCGACACCCAAAATCTCATCTCCTAGCTCAACCCTGTCTACTGATATAGAGTTTTCAGAATTCCAAATATGGTAGGTCCATCAGTGAGTTTTGCTCAAAACTCATTGATATACCTAAACCACTCCTATAGCATTGGTGATACTGCAAGATTAGAGGTTTCGGCACCCAAAATCTCATCTCCTAGCTCAACCCTGTCTACTGATATAGAGTTTTCAGAATTCCAAATATGCTAGGTCCATCAGTGAGTTTTGCTCAAAACTCACTGATATACCTAAACCACTCCTATAGCATTGGTGATACAGCAAGATTAGAGGTTTCGGCACCCAAAATCTCATCTCCTAGCTCAACCCTGTCTACTGATATAGAGTTTTCAGAATTCCAAATGTGGTAGGTCCATCAGTGAGTTTTGCTCAAAACTCACTGATATACCTAAACCACTGCTATAGCATTGGTGATACGGCAAGATTAGAGGTTTCGGCACCCAAAATCTCATCTCTTAGCTCAACCCTGTCTACTGATATAGAGTTTTCAGAATTCCAAATATGGTAGGTCCATTAGTGAGTTTTGCTCAAAACTCACTGATAAACCTAAACCACTCCTATAGCATTGGTGATACAGCAAGATTAGAGGTTTCGACACCCAAAATCTCATCTCCTAGCTCAACCCTGTCTACTGATAATGAGTTTTCAGAATTCCAAATATGGTAAGTCCATCAGTAAGTTTTGCTCAAAACTCACTGATAAACCTAAACCACTCCTATAGCATTGGTGATACAGCAAGATTAGAGGTTTCGGCACCCAAAATCTCATCTCCTAGCTCAACCCTGTCTACTGATATAGAGTTTTCAGAATTCCAAATATGGTAGGTTCATCAGTGAGTTTTGTTCAAAACTCACTGATATACCTAAACCACTCCTATAGCATTGGTGATACTGCAAGATTAGAGGTTTCGGTACTTAAAATCTCATCTCCTAGCTCAACCCTGTCTACTGATATAGAGTTTTCAGAATTCCAAATATGATAGGTCTATCAGTGAGTTTTGCTCAAAACTCACTGATATACCTAAACCACTCCTATAGCATTGGTGATACTGCAAGATTAGAGGTTTCGGCACCCAAAATCTCATCTCTTAGCTCAACCCTGTCTACTGATATAGAGTTTTCAGAATTCCAAATATGGTAGGTCCATCAGTGAGTTTTGCTCAAAACTCACTGATATACCTAAACCACTCCTATAGCATTGGTGATACAGCAAGATTAGAGGTTTCGGCACCCAAAATCTCATCTCTTAGCTCAACCCTGTCTACTGATAATGTGTTTTCAGAATTCCAAATATGGTAGGTCCATCAGTGAGTTTTGCTCAAAACTCACTGATATACCTAAACCACTCCTATATCATTTTATTATTATGTAATTATATATTAAAACTTTTTTTTTAAAAAGTTTTTATTATTTTTATATATTTAATGGAGGGCCTGAAGTCATCAGACTTCAGGCCCTCCTTAGGCATGAAGTCGGATGACTTCAGGCCTAAGGGAAAATTTTTCAGATAGAGGGCCTGAAGTCACTGATGACTTCAGGCCCTCACTAAAAATTTTTTATTTTAAAAATATTTTTTATATTTAATTATTATTTATTAAATTAATTATTTATAGGATCTGAAGTTATTTGACTTCAAACCCTCCTGGGATGACTTCAGGCCCTGCGTTTGAATCTAAAATTAAGTGTTTTGATAGGTTTTTTATATATTAATTTATTTTTTAAATAGAAAAAAAATTTGAGTTCACGTCGGGCCTGAATCAAAAGATTTCAGGCCCAACATGGGCGCTGGGCATGAAATAAAAATATTTCAGGCCCAGCGTGAGCCTGAAATAAAAATATTTCAGGCCCAGCGTGAGCCTGAAAGCTACCCCGGTCAGTTTTTTCAAAACATATGTATACATTAATATATTTATTAAATATTATTTAATATATTAATTTCTATTAATAAAAATAAAAATTATTTATTTATATTTTTAAATCACGTTGGATGAGAAATTTTTAAAGTGAAATATTTTTTTAATTTTTACCTTACGTTTTTTAATTTAGCGCCCATTTCATTAGATATTATTTTAAAATAAAAGTCAGTAATTAAGTCGCGTTTCATGTGCTGACGTCACAGAATTTATTACTGAGAGAGAAAGAGAAAGATAATAGATAATATGAGGGGTATAAGAGGAAGTTCACTATAATGAGTGCGCCCTTTGGTGAAAATAAAACCATGGTGCGCCCGTTGGTAATTACCGATTGTTGCGTACGCCCTTTGGTAAATTGCCGTTTGATATTTGTTGATCGGAACTACCAAGAGATTGCATAATTAAATCTCTCGACTCTCGAATATATGGAATCGAAGAGAAAACATTAATAGAAAACTAAGGCAGTAGTATTCATTGAAATTAACCAAAGTCATGGTGATGGTAAAGAGTTTTTTGACGTCGTCCATCTTCATGTTCCAGATCAAGCACGTGTTCTCATAGACATCGCTAAATTTGATCATATCTGGAAGTGGTGAAGAATGGAGCAATGATGATGTGATTGGAATGTAGACTAAGTCGTCATGACTAAGAGAAGGAGGGGTGTGGCAGATCGGCAAATCGGCCTTGGTGGGTAGGCGTGGTGGATCGGCTTGGCAGGTCGGCCGGTCAGCCTTGACGGGTAGACTAACAGGTCAGACTTAGAAGACTGGGACCGGGTCCCATTGACTTCTCTCCACTTCAACCCAACTCAACCTAACGATTTAACTTCCTTTGCCCAGTTTTGTAGTTGTTCAGTTGAGTAAATTGATCCTTGTAGAGTTGGAGAAACAGGTAATAGAACATGGATCTATTGCGCATGTGGGTCCGGCTGGTCCGAGAATCTGTTTGGGGAGAGAATTTGCCTACAGACAGATGAAGACATTTGCAGCAGTTCTTATCTACTTCTTTCGGTTCAAGCTCGGTGACGAGCAGAAGGTTGTCCACTACAAAACCATGACCACGCTCCAAATTGATCGAGGGTTCGATCTTCAGTTGTCCGCGAGATAAAGACATATGAATGACCTGGGCTTGCAAAAATAAGTTTAAAGAATAGTTCGACTTTAAATAAAACATGCAAATTAAATAAGATGTTTGCCTTTTGGAAATGAATGATTCTAGTTATTTCCTGCCTGTGAAATCCAAAACTAGTTTTAAAAATAAGTTTGGACAAATTGATAAAGTTTAATTCTTATATTACAAAAGGGTTATATATATTTGTCTTCTAGTTTTTTAAAAGAAAATGATATGTTTAATGGAAAATTTTAAAGAAAAACTCAGTGAATAACGTGATATTTTGTATGTAGCGATCCCCGACGAGTTTATTGTGCCCCCAAAATATAATTTGATTTGGGATGGTGGCCGGAGACCACCGATGGTGTCCGAGCGATAATCGGATATGTGCATACAAAGTGTTACGTCATTCACTGAGCATTTCATTGAATTTTTTTACTAAGTGTATCAGACTCTTTTTTTAAAAGTAGTATAAACTATCTAATCCTTAAACCCAATTAATTATAAGGATGATTAGTTCAGCTTCATACAAATTATTAATCATCAGAATAAAATCGAAAATATTCATCAGAGACAACTCGACAGTCTAACATCCCAAATAAGGATGGACCCAATGAAAATTGTGATTTCCAATCCGAATTAAAAAAGATATAGAGGGATTTTTTTTAACTCGATTAAATAATAAAATAATTGATCCAAATTCACTTATTATATTATTATTTTTATTTTGGGTGGTTAAAATATTTTTATTGAATAGAATTAAATCACAAATATATATATATATATATATATATATGTCTGGTGATTTTTTTTCTTGTTAGTTCGGGCTCTTCCGCTTCAGTAGTTCTGATCTATCTTTTCTGGTGTGAGGTTGGGTGGCCTGAGATGTCAACATTGTGAGCGCTTGGACCGGCTTACCTGCATGACTCCTCTGACGCCAAAGTTAGTGATAAGAAATAACAAGAAAAAATAAATTAAGCGGAGAAGACGAAAAGAAAAATGACGAATAGTGGCCTTTGCTTTCCGAGAAGAGAAGACAATCAACTTACCTCATCCATATCGACAAAGTTGTTTATATACGCAGAAGGAATCTCACGTCAACTTTTCTGCACTTTCTGTTGGTTCTCATTCACAGATTGTCATGCCAGATGGGGAGGAAATCAGGATATCGATTTCCGTCAGCCACCTCTAGGTAGCTATTCGTAGAGCGACATGTAGCTTGAGGAGAAACCCTCAAGGAATCCTCAAGAAAACTGACTTTAAGGCCTTGTTCATATCTTAGGCTAAATTACAACCAGATGGACACTACCCACAATTTCCACTCCGACGATCATTAGCGGGAGAGTCCTCTAATATGGACCCATCTCATATAGTTTGAGAGAGTTGATTCTGATTGCTCGAGAAAATCTCTCAGAATTATACTCTTGATGTTTTCTTTGTATTGCTCGAGAGATTAATTAGCAGCTTGTACCTCCATTGCTCGTTGAATATGAGGACATTGCTAACAATACTCAACGAGTCAAACTATTGTGATTCAGCAATGTTTTCATAATATTTTCCGACCAACAAAACCTCGCAGCTAGCTCTGGACAATTCTATGATGCCTTCCAAAGATACTTGATTGATCTTTGAGTGGATTGCCCAAAACACCTCATTGTGTCGTCCTATCATTTGACAGAACCCCTAACACTTCTCATGTCTCCTAGTAAAATTCCATCACTCTTTTATTGTTCAGCGGAACTTCATTATTCCCTCATATTACGTGGGATAACTCTGGTTACTATCAGAAGTCTCTCATTTAAGTCTGATTGAAGAGATAAATTGAATAAAGTCTGATTAATTAGAGTAAAAAATGTGCTGGTTCCAAAGTGATACTTATCTCCTAGAATAGTTCGGAGTAACTCTGTTGCTCTCATATTGCTCGGAAAGACTTCCTTCAACATCGTCTATCTCGATTACTCGACTAAGTATTGTAATATTGATAATACTGCTGGGTGAACATAATTATCCTCGCTTAGTAAGGTTTTCATAATATCATTTGGCGAAGAACCTTCACTAGCTACCTTGCCCTATGTAATGGGATGAAGGTGTTTGATGGTGCTCGGACGGTCTTCAAATGGATTGTTCGGAGGAACCCTTCCTATCCTCCTGTTGTTCGAGATAACTCTGTTACTTTTGTCATATACTCAAGTTAAATTTGTTACTCTCTTATATGAATCGGGGTAACCCTAGTTATTATCAATACTTTTTAATATGTATGAGTATGAAAATAGATATTATGAATATAAGGACGTGGATGAAAGTTAAAAATTATTAAGATAAATATAATAAATATGGTTAAAGATAAAGAATATATAAAATTTGATTAAAATATGATCCATTATCATCTATTTTTAATTCCAAATTTATGAAAAAAAAATTATACCTGTCTTCTAGCTAACCAACCAGGATCATGGACAAAGAATGGTAATATTATAATTTACCAGTCATTTTCATCTATAATTGAAGATTTAAAAATTCCGTACAACTTAATAAATATGTGAATTATTTGAAACGTCGAACTAAATTTTTAAGGGACGTTTGGTTTGCTCTATTTTTTATTTTTATTTTATAAAAAAATCATATTTTCTTATTTTTTGAAAAATAATTTTATTTTATTATTTAGTTTTTCAGAAAACGCTATATCTTTTTTGGAAAACAATGTTAGAAAATACAAACCAAACGCGTTTTCTAGAAAATCACATTTTCTTCAAAAAGAAATGAAAATAGAAAATAAACATACCAAACGCCCCCTTAGCTTTTCACATGAAGGGGGATTCCCTTGAAAAATAATAATATAACTTTTACAAATATCTAAAATTTGTGGTCTCATCAAACATGTTGCTTCTGAGACCTCCGATGTAAGCAGTCAGACGGCTTATCAACTGAGCCAACCCGTGGGGCCTAATATTATTGAATAGAGCACCATGATATATAAATTAGTCCCGTAATATATTTACGGGATGGATCGATAGATAATTATAAATGTAATATTTTCATCTTGAAATATAAGAATTAAAATTTGATAAAGTCAATGTAACTAGTCATATAGTATCCGAGCAAATAACATTCATAATTTATCTCTTTTGTATTAATTTTACGATGAATTAATAAGAATATTTAAGATAAATGAAGCATCTTTTATCATCATAAATTAATCATATAAACCTCAAATTTAAATTAAATATTTTAAAAATAAATGAATAAATAAATAAACTAAACCGAGAGCATTGCTTCACTGCCATCCAAATAATAACATGTTCAAAAAAATTAAGGAAAATTTAAAGAGATGACATAAAATTATAATTACAGTGATAACGAATTTATCATCCCTCTAACATACATTTGATGTGGAATGATTAGGAGATTGAAAATGGAAGAGTGAAAATCATAGTGAATGACGTGACATCTTGCATACACGATTTCCAACGGGTTGACCGTGCCCCCAGGGTATAGTTTAATTTAGGATGGCGGCTGAAGACCGCCGATGGTGTCCAAACGATAATCGGACGTATACATGTAAAGTGTCACGTCATACCACGTCATGTCACATCATTCACTATAATTTTCACTCTTCCATTTTCACTCTCCCTATCATTACTCATTTATTTGTTCATCTATTTTTAGAGTAATGATTCCTAGGGAAAAATCTTGATAACCTCTTGAACACCATCGTCATCTCAAATCAAATATGAGCAATGATAGGGAGAGTGAAAATCATAGTGAATGATATGACATGATGTGATATGACATGATATTTTACATGTACACATTCGATTATTGTTTGGACAACATCGGCAGCGTTGCTTCACTGGCATCCAATCGTTCATCTTTAAAAACCGCACTCCATACGACTAAAGCAGCCGCCCAATCAACCATGCTCGCCTTCTTCGTCCTCGCCGTGATCTTGCCGGCGGCGTCCTTCTACCTCCTCAATCCCCTCTCGTGGAGTCGCAAGAGGAAACCCAATTACCCGCCCGTCGTCGGCACAATCTTCCACCAGCTCCTTAACCTCGACCGCTTATTGGAGTTCCAGACCGACCTCTCCCGCAAGCACTCAACGTTCCGGACCCTCACCCCCTTCTGCAACTACGTCTACACCGTCGACCCCGCCAACATCGAGTACATCCTCAAGACCAATTTCGCCAACTACGGCAAGGTAGTCGCGTTCCTTCCCCCTTCCCTCCCGTATCCTGTTGCTCGGCGTGATTCGAGTGCGCGATGTCGATTTTTGCTATCCAGGGCAGTTTCAACTACGATGTCTTGAGTGACTTGCTGGGGGATGGGATCTTCGCCGTGGACGGCGAGAAGTGGTCTCGCCAGCGAAAGATCTCCAGCCACGAGTTCTCCACCAAGGTGTTGAGGAATTACAGTAGCGCGGTGTTCAGAACCAACGCCGTTAAGCTCGCTAAGGTTATCTCAGACGCGGCCAGATCCAATGAGGTGATCGAGATCCAAGTGAGCCCTAGTTCTACTCGTTGTCTTCTTGAGTTCATTGCGAATGGGGCTTTCTCATTCACATCTTCCATTTTCAGGAGTTGTTCATGAAGTGCACGCTGGATTCCATATTCAAAATAGGGTTTGGGGTGGAACTGAGCACGCTGTCCGGATCAAGCAAAGAAGGGAGGGCTTTCGCGAAGGCCTTCGATGATTCCAGTGCTCAAGTGCTTGTGCGCTACTTTGATGTGCTCTGGAAATTCAAGAGGTTTCTGAATGTAGGCTCAGAAGCCCAAATGAAGGAGAACCTCAAAGTCATCGACGATTTCGTCTATGAACTGATCGATGCAAAGATTCAACAGAAGTCTAAACATGGTGTTGAATTTGTATGTCAGTCAGCAGCTGATGATAACATCTTGGTTCTATTGTCTCCTTCTACATGTTGACTCTTCGGTTTTTGGCAGATGGAGAAGGAAGATATCTTGTCTAGGTTCTTAATTGAAAGAGAGAAGAATCCTGATGAGATGAGCTACAAGTACCTGAGAGACATTGTGCTGAACTTTGTGATTGCCGGCCGAGACACGACCGCGGGGACGCTTTCGTGGTTCTTCTACATGCTTTGCAAGCATCCTGAGATACAAGAAAAAGTGGCACAAGAGGTGAAAGAAGCAACCAAGATAAAAGGTGAAGTAACGATGGATGAATTTGCCAAATGCCTGAGTGAAGAAGCCATCAACAGTATGCACTACCTACATGCTACACTGACTGAGACTCTACGGCTATACCCTGCTGTTCCCATGGTTAGTAGTCGTCGTTGAATGATATATCTGTGTGTTGATTTTGCATAGAACAGGCAATCAAACAGCATGATATCTGGATGTCATTTCTTATAATTCAGTAGTGATACATCGAAGGGATTTAGAAATGACTAGTTCAAAATTTGTGCTATCAATATCATGGTAAAGATGGTAAAGATTTGATTGCATCATCCATAGAACTTCTAGGACAGTACCAAATTAGCTTAGAATTTTGAATAATTATCTGAGTTGACAAACTTATGTTTCAATTAGGATGTCAAGTATTGCTTCTCCGATGATACACTTCCAGATGGATTTGATGTGAAGAAAGGCGACATGGTAAACTATCAGCCATACCCCATGGGAAGATTGAAGTCCTTATGGGGTGAAGATGCAGAACAGTTCAGGCCAGAGAGATGGTTAGACAACGATGGACTTTTTGTGCCGGAAAGTCCCTTCAAGTTCACTGCTTTCCAGGTGAGCAAAACCAATAAAAATATCAAGATGTTAATTCTCCACAAGTTGATCAAAAGATGATCTTCTACTTACTCTTGGTGGTTTTTATAGGCCGGTCCTCGAATTTGTCTGGGGAGGGAATTCGCATATAGGCAGATGAAGATCCTTGCCGCGACACTTCTGTTCGCGTGTAAATTCAAGCTGTGGGATGAGAAGAAAACTGTCAAACATAGGGTCATGCTCACCCTTCATGTTGATGGAGGCTTGTTTCTTTCTGCACTGGCTAGGTGAAGCAAAAAATTAAAAGTGTTAATTGTGAGAAATTGGAAGGGAGGAATAACAAAGCTAGCCATGCATCTAGCTGAAGTATAGAAACAATAAAAATGGCATCTTCATATGTGCAAATGGTTTCCCAGACCTCGTGTAATTTATTTTGATCTGTAAATTATTCCAAATAGTCGATTCATTGTGTAAAAGAGTGACTATCTGAAATGATGCAAATGCCCTTTGAAATCTTGCCACACATTCATTCCTTTACCTTAAGATTTACTTCAAATTTAAGATTATAAAAATTAAATCAACTGAATATATATATAAAGAATATCATATCCAACGCTGCACGGAATGTGACTGTGCATGATATCCTGTTTTTTTAAAGCTAAAAAAGCACTTTTTTAAAAAAAAATACTTTGAATTTAAGATTTAGTATTAATTATGTGTAATGTTTTAGAGTTTACGGTACAATATTTATTGTGCTTAATTTTCTTTAATTTTAGGGTTAGGATTTAATATTTAGAGTGTGTGTTTTTTTTTAAGATTTAGAGTTAGGGTGCATACTCGTTTTATATTTTTTAACAAAAAAATGTAATTGATATTCTGCGTGCATAATAATACACTGTGCACATTTTAAATAGATGACTTATGTGTATCCTTCTACTTCATTAAATTTTATCCTTATTATATTATTATTTATATTTAAATAAATTTTATATTATTTTATTATTATTATTAACTACGTTTTTTTTTCATCTTCCTTGTTTAATATACCTATTCATCCGAGAAATCATCCATCAATAGATCAGGATCTCATAAAATAAAAACTTTATCTCCGAATTATGTAAATTGATTTCACTTTTTTTTATTAATTTTAGTTTAATTATTATTCTACGTGCACACTAACAAATACATAAGAAAACCGAAAAAATTAAGGATAACCAACTATTCACCCCCATCTAATCACACCTTCGATCTTCATCACTATCTTGTGTATCAATCCACGTAATATAACATATTTCATCACCATTTTATAGGGGTGAGTATTCGGTTAAAACCGAATCGAACCAAACCGAATAGATCGAAAACCGAATAAACCGAATTTTTTTTTTAAAAAAACCGAACCGAAAAAAAATCGGTTAATTCGGTTTTTAACCGAATTAACCGATTTGACCGAATTTTTAAAATTTTATTCGATTTTAATTAAAAAACCCAAGATTTTATTTTATTTAATTATATTTTTAAATAAAAATAATTAAATTAATATTCTTATTCGGTTTATTCGGTTTAACCGAATTACAAATTGAAAACCGAAAACCGAACCGAATTAACCGAAAACCGAACCGAATTTCGAAAAAAAAAACCGAAAACCGAATTAACCGAACCGAATTTCAAAATTCGGTCGGTTCGGTTCGATTAATTCGGTTTGAACCGAATTTTGCTCACCCCTACCATTTTATAAAAATTTCTTTTAAATCCCAGAAATATTATGAAAAATATAAAAAATATATATAAAAAAGAAGAGCAAAATATAAAATTAATTAATATAATAAAAAAATATTTCTTAATCAATATAATCTTACATAAATTATGGTCCAGCATAAATAAATAAATAATGATTCATGAATCAATGCTCCATATATAAATCCAAAAACTTAAGAGATACTTGAGATACAAGAGAGATACTTGAGATATCATGTCTTGCAAATTGTCGGATATGTACAAACAGCTTTCCAGATAGTTTGTTACGGCTTAAGAAAACAACAAAAACAATTAAGAGAAAAAAAAAACAACTCCTGTAAGCGGGATTATGTACCATAATAAAGTTTGTAAAGTTCAACTTTTCTTTCTCCAACATATGCATGAACAATGAGGCCCTTACAAAAGCGGGAATAAATGAGATACAAAAACTATATGGTCTCATTGACGCGAGGGCGATCCATTGTTTATCCAATTAGGAGAATCTCATATAGCTTCTCGAGTACAAAGGCAATTTCTGATCAGTGCGAATATCAACCATAACTGCCTTCTTGGACCTGTAGAACAAAAACCAGTATACTCAAGTAAGCATCTGCAATACCACAAATTTTGATAAATAGTTCATACTTTAGATACCCAAATGATAGTGCCTAGATATCTGCACACGTAAACCTCAATTGCTGATCCATGGCCTTCAATGCATCCATGCACAATCATGGAGTTGGGCGAAAAGATAATTGAACTTTGAGACTCAAGCTTAGCTATGAAAGTTTGTTGTCTTATAGTGATGCAATTACATTGCCTTAGTTTATCCATTCAAAGACTCCTTGAAGGTTTAATTGCTTAAATGGTATAAGTCGATGTGAATGGACAAGTTTATGATCCATTTCACTAGTGCTTTATCATTGTGTTTCATTCTTTTATCCACCTTGTTCCTCCCTCTTGCATCCATCCATCCTACATTATACATATTAGTTATATGCAATAACTAGAAAAATTAGCATTTCAATAGTTCTTGAATCTTATAGTATTGCATTAATATTCAACGGTGCATAAAAAAACATATTTCGACTATGAAAGAATAGAAGGGTGTTTAGTTGACGAGAACTTGAGTATGAATCACCAACACATCTAATAGGCATCCAAGCAAGAAAAGCCATTTCCTACTAGAATAATCCAATTTCAACTACCACTGCCATACAGAGAGGACAGAAATAAACAATTCATCACTTCATGAATCCATATTGGTCTCTAGTGGGCAAAAACCTCAATCGTAGATTTGAGTATGATGCAGTCTGAGGATGACACAGGATCCTTAACATTTTGGCCTATGTAGTCTAATATGATACACTACCACTGATACAAAGTATGACACGATTAACAAGGAGTGCGTAGATAGCAAAGATGTAATACAAGATTTAAAAAACAAGTACACGACCATAAACATCATACCTATTAAACATGCATGGTAAAATTAAAAAGAATCTATAAAGAGATTAATTAATCAAAAAATCTTAATATGCATGCTATTAAATTAAAGAAATTATAAGAATCTTATACGAAATATAACATGTTTAAGTTTCAAATCTTAATCTCATCAGAGCAGTAACTAAAAAAATGAGAATTCTCAAATATTTTTTAGAGAACTATCAATGAAAGAAATGATATCACATACCATCTTTCATTTTTTTTTTCCCGATGTACAATTCAACCCGAACAAGCTTTCTTATGGAAATGTCCAGGTAGATTAGCATACACAGGAGTTGGCAATCAGGTAGTGTAAAAAACTTAATGACCCCTAAAAGTTCATTGTCATAATTTTAATGAATGAAATTATAGATGGATGAGTATTTATAAAAGAGCTGGAATTACAGGATTATATCAAAATGAATGTAGAAATTGCAAATCCTTGCAATACTGTAAGTTCAGCACGACCAGACAAACTGAGACCATTATGTGTGCAATATGAGTCAACACCATTATAGTATCAACTTGAATTGGGATCAATACCAAAACTGAAATCGAGGTTACAAACAATACCGAAGTTGACACCGATATGGTCGTCAATATCAGCCGTACCAATTGAGTAATATCAAAAAATGGAAAATAATGCTAGGTTAAATTAGCAAATAATATGACGTTATTATCAAGTTCATATTCCTAAAAGGAAAAACATCATATTGTATAATCTAGTCGACATACAACTAATACCTGAAGTAGTCAATAAAGAATAACTTAATTAAACAATTATTAACATAAAGTTATTAAATAATAATAGAGGATTTGTCTGTCTAAACAAGAGATCAATGAGATGTTTGATCTGCTTGGTGGGAGACTACATAGAGCAAGTTCATTATGTTGATCTCACAACGAAACTTAGGCAGCAAATAGGTAAGAAATGTAAGGTAGAAGTCATAAGAACAACTAGGACTCTATCTCCTCCTTCAGTATGCCTCTGATAGTATTCAAGATAAGACCAAGACAGAGTTGGGTTATCATAGTCCAAACATAGGCGGGTTCTATTAATCCAGCCTAAAGACTCGAAATTTTCTCCCCACCCACTTGTCTTTCCCACTATTAGAGATCTTAAGTGGCAGGATCTCGCACAGACAACTCGTCAGTCACAGAAGATGCCAACTAATCAATATGTCCTTTAAACCTTTGTCTAATCTAACTGTTACACTAGTTCTCAGAATGCTATATTTTTTTTATTCAGACTCAATGGCTTTGAGACCTCTCTAATTCACCTACAGTATACACTGCCAACAGATACCTAAAGTTCTTATTTCTTAATTGTTTGATTGGGCTTTTGAGCTCAGTTTCTCTCTTTTTTGTTCAAGAGCAAGTTTTGAGTTTATTGAATAGTCTTGAAACCTCCGAGCAAGCTTTGACCTAGAAGACTTCAATAACCAACTTGATCGACACATGATACAAACTATCCATGGAGTGAACTCATTAAGCATTGCAGACCTATCTCTTATCTTCTGTTTTTCCTTTTTTGTAATTTGGATGTGTTTTGAGGTTGGCTCCTCTTTGTTTAGAATCATTGCAAGTTTATCTGTGTGCTTTGTAGGGTGAACAAGAGTTAAAGTATGATTGTGGATCCATTTAGTACTTGTTTGAATCACTACTATTAATGGGCCTTTCATTAGGAACTTGCCTAGGGTTGCTGACAGTCCAACACTTTCGTAAAGCATGAGGAACAACAGTGAGTACCATTGAAAAAGTGTCAACAAGGGGTTATTCACAATAAAATAATTTGAAATCTTTAAAAAATTACAAAAGGTGCCAACCAAACGTTATTTGCAAGAATAAATAATTTAAAACTTTACATAGTGGTAAGCAACAGTATTAAAAAAATAGTTGATTTGTGAAATCTTAAACAAGGGGTCCTAGGTAAAGAGTTGGCTCGTTTAAGGAACCTCTAATCATAGTGCTTGCAGAGTGATTAGCTTTCCTACTTGCTTGTACATGTGCAAATTGTAGTTAAAGATTAGTATAAGCATCCAATCAAGAATTTTGAACTTTGGTATAAGCTTATAACAGTTATGTTGTCATAGATTAGTATAACATTTTTAGGATGATTGGGCCATTCACGCATACTTGTTTGATTGCTTAGTACCTAAGAACATTTATCATTAATGTGAACTTGGGATGATACCACAATAGCAAGTGCATGATGTGATTTAAAAAGAAGGTTAAGATAGGTTAAAACTAGAAAGCTTTAGATTAGAAAGCTTTAAACTGTCAAAAATTTGTTAATTAAGCTTTTAAAAAATATATCATATTTGACAGTAAAATAAATTTTGTTATTAGGAAAATTAGTTAAGTAGATTATGCCCTTTTAATTGTTTTAGAACCTAATATAGATTCAATTCAAAAATCAAAATAGTTAATGAAAAATCATTTTGGCTTACCTGAAGCATAGTTATAAAAACCCGCTGGAACAGCTCTGAGTCATTAGATTTATAGTCGAACCAATGGATTAATTGTCCTGGTTGCAACCTCTAGGCCAGGAATATGAATGATATAAACATATTTGCCAACTTACATATACCATACACCGTACATATTTTTGGGTCTAGATCTGACAAACAATCAGTGCAGATACTGTAGCACTTCCAAGGCAGGTATAGATATTTTTTGCATACCAGGCAATACAGATATATTCTGTATACCCAGGTTAACTTGCTTTTTCTTACCATATGTCATGTCATATAGAAACAAAGAAGTCAGGTAGGTATATTGATGAAACACATTTGCATCAGACAATGGCTTCAATTTTTGCTCTAAGCTAAGGTTATCAGGATTATGAATCTATGATCCTACTTGGGGGAGATATTTATGTTATATTTACTATGAAGTAATTAAAAGGAAAAGAAAGGAATTCACAAAGTTTGAGATTCATCCCATTATTTACCTTGTCCAAATTTAGGAGGAAAGACAAAATTTGATTCCGTGGAATCAAATTTGGGCAAAATAACATCTGAGGAATAGCAAGAAGAAGCAAATTCCTACCTCGAATCCGATCAAAAAGTTGGCATTTCCCTCCTTTTACAGATTCCAAATAACTGTGAGGAGGTCGGACAAGTATTTGCGTAGGCAAAGAGCTCAAATAAGGGGAGGTCGAGCAACAGTTAGAGCTTAGGCAGCAAACAGCATCAGAGCTTAAGGTTGACTTCAGAGCTTGATCAGTAGCAGGATTTGTTGGAGCGAGCGGTAAACGGAATCAAAGCTTTGGCGGCGATGTGGACAAGTAACTGAGATCATTTAGTGGAAGGTGTTGGAACTCATATGGTGAATGACGTCAAAGTTCATACAATGTGTGGAGCTCACTGGGCAAGTGGATTTGAGTGATTTTTACAACCTTGTTTGCAAGCAAACTTATGTACTTAAGAAAGGCGAGGAAGAAAAGGGTGAAATTGTTATTTTCCCTCTTCTTTCATTTCATCATATAAGACAAGTAAACGAAGTGTTGAGCTATTCATTTCCTTTTTTATTCCCTTATTCTCTGATTTGCTTTCTTTTAGCATTAAGCAACCACAACATTAAGGCTCAAATTATAGGATCACAATCATAATTATAAAATATTTAAAACTGATTGAAAATTTTAATTTATCATAAGAATTAACTTCTAAATTTAGAATTTATCATATGTGCTAAATTTTGATATATGGTAGCATTGGTGACAATTTAAACTTATCATTTTAATAACATTAAACATTACTAATTTATTAATAAAGAAAATATATGATAAGTGCAATATAATTCATAAAGTATGCATCTTTATATAGCAAGTAGAAATTTATTAAGATGAGTGACAATTATAGATCAATGACAATGACAAGACTAAATAGGACTCTCCCAATTGGAAGTTAAAAGAATATCATATAAAAGAAACCTTTATCCAATACCATGACATGAAAAAGGTAGATGTCTACTGATGTCAAGCTTTAAATGCTATGTGATTGTAAATATATATTCGTTAAGTAAAGATTGTTAAATTCCAGATCCTACATGGGAACAATACGGCAGCATAGAATCAGGACATAGGTTCATAAAATCTTGACGTAACTAGATCCTACCTACTATCTCAATCATCTAAGTTAATTTGGATCCCAACATCATAAGATCCAAGGTATTCATGGCATTCCTGACTACCATTGTCAGCCTCAGAAAATTATGGTTTTATTCATATCATCTAAAACAACTAATTCTGCCCCTCTAGGAGGAAAAGCACCATGTTATAGGAGACGGAATTTACTACTTTCTTTGGTTGTTGTAGTCTATCCTCTTATTCCATTTAGGAAATGTCTTTTTTCTACTCATATTCCAAAAAAAAAAGTCAGTAAAGTAGTCTAGATTGCATTGCCATTCTTAGGATTGAACACAATTCATACTGTATGGTTTTTATCTAATTACATCAAAGTTAACACCAAGAGTAGGGATGGAAACAAGCCAGCCAGGCCAGGCTTTTACCTTAACAGGTCGGGCCTGTATAATAACAAACTGGCCTGAGCCTGGCCTGTGGTCTGTTATAGGCTTTGTTCTTGGCTTAAGCCTGGCCTGCGGCCTGTTTACAAAGCTTGTAATTTAATTCGGTTATCCAAAATACTTCTAATATATAAAATATAACAATTCAATTCGGCTATCCAAAATACTAATTTAACAAATTAGCTAAAGATACCATAAATATATAAAATATGTATATTACAACTAAAAGAGATTTATGGTGTACTGGCAAGTGAGGTGGTAGATAAGGTCTTCCTTGTAAGAAGACTAAGGTTCGAATCTTAATTAAGTCATTTTGACAATTTATATAATATAATTTTAACAGGCCCAGGCCAGCCTGTCAGGCTTGATAGTCTTTATATTGAGTCTGGGCCTGACCTGATAAGAAAAACAAGCTTTCAAACGGACCTGAGTATTATTTTATTTTTAAATAGGCTAGGCCAGGCTAGACCAAATACAGGCCAGGCCACAGGCCCTGACAGCCGCTTGGCCTATTTCCATCCCTAACCAAGAGCATCCCAACAACTCCGCACTCTCATTAGCCTAGGAAATGCTACATGCAAGTCAAATTCATATATGCATTGTGCCAAAGTTTGAGCATCCAAATCGAGTTATTGCTTTGCATAACATCCATGCCTTGTGCAAAATTATCCATAACCAACATGGCAACCCTTTTTTTTTTGTTGTAAAGATTTGCCATGCCAACCTCACAAACAAGCAGTACCAGAGAGTTACTATAGAAACTTCAAAAATAGTCTTAAAGCAAACAAGTGGAATGAAGGCTGAGTGTTATCATTTATTTCCTTACTAATTATGTACGTTAAAGATGTATATAGGAACTTACCAAAATATTTACCAACTTTGGACGCTGAGTGTCCTCGTCTATTTCCACCCTCAGTCCCATTTGAGCAATTTGAGGTGTGATGACAGGCTCTTTCAACTCAAGTTGGGCAACTTCATACTGGTTGGCTACATTACCTTCCAGCAAGTTTCGTATAGTTAATGTGGCAATTTTCCTCATGTAAGGATAACATTCATCCAAAATGCACTGTTGCAGTAGCAGAGGGATTCCATCCTGCTTTCTGATCTCATCTTGAACGTGCTTTCTTCCATGTAAATAAGTGCAAATGACAGATACTACATCTTTCTGAAAACCTTGGTATGGGGCCAATTTTGAGTTTGACAAATGCTGTATTTCTTGATTATCAGCAGTGATTGGGGGATGGAGTTCCCGAAGAAATCTTAAAAGAAGCTCTATTAGATCTTCACATTGAAATAAGTCAGCAGGGTCCTCGGTGGATGTTAAACGTTGTTTACAAGAACATATGTCCCTCAGCATCAGGAGTAAGTACTGTATGGCAGTGTTTGTATGACCAGACTCAGCATCAGATTTGGTTAAGGAACTAGCAGTGGTAATAGTATAAGCTTCTATCAATATTTGAAGAACACCAAGTGCAAAATTCTTGGAAATGGGAAAAGAGGGAATGCCATCTAGTAGTGTTTCAAGAAGGAAGATTTGCTCTTTGGTGAAGTCAACACCACAACTCGCAATGCCAATGATATTAACTGAGCTTAAGCCCTGGAATACAAGGGTAAAATATGTTTCCTCGATACAAACTTTACCTAGGAGCCAGTAGAAATACGCTTCTTTTTGAAGAACACAAACTGCAATTTAATGCAAAATGATGACAAAACTTCAATAACACAAACGCAACCTACAGAGCATTTCAGATTAAATTACAGAGAGAAGCAAAGAAATAATAATAATAATAATATAATAAAGTGAAAAGGGGTCCTAGAGTAGAGGATATTAAAAGTACATGTCAAGCAAAAACTCACTTTGGATTTTGTCAGCATAAACACTAAAATAAGGATTAGGCAGAACGAATCTGGATCAAGCTAAGAAATTCGCCTTTTATTTAACACATTTACAATATTTGCCCTAAAACCACTAGAATTGAAATTTTGCGTTGCTGATATACGAGGACTAGGAATTCAAAGGCAAATCAAATAGAAAGAGGATATTGTTTTGTGCCAGACACTATTAGGTTTCAAGATTAAGAAAATAGTATCATAGCCTGAGACTAGGGTTTAGAATGCCAAAATATTTTAACTTCTGAGAAAGATATAAACATTGCAGCAGACAAACGGTAGAAACTGACCTCCGGACATGGTGATGACGATGTTCAAGAGAATAGGTAATCCCCTCTCGAGCTCGCAGAGTTCGCTCAGCCTCCGGCGCCATTCCCCTGCAGTACAGCACGTGTTCAAGACCCCGCAGAGGGCATCGCAGATGGCAGGGTCGCTCGACCTAGAAATCTCGCGGAACCAGAAGGGGAAGAACCGAGCCCACACGGCGTCCATGTGCGCCTCGCCACCTGCGGCGACGCTTGCCAAGACCTGAAGCACCATCCGGACGATTTCCATGCTGACCGACGGCTCGCCGATGAGGGCGGAGGCGACCCGATCGAGGCCGCCAGCAGCGAGGAAGGCTTCCTGGTTGGCATGGTCGCAGTAGCAGAGGTTGCGCACGAGGTAAAGGCGGGGGAGGAGGAGCGGCGAGGGGGAGGAGGAAAGGCGGCGGAGAACCGCGGTGAGGGTTCCTTCGGCGTTGAGGCGGGCGCGGCCAGCGGCGGTCTGCGAAACTTGGAGAAGGTGTTCTAGGGTTTCGAGAGTGTCGCCCTCGTCGCCGAGGTGGGTTGCCATGCCGCTGAGTCTTCTCTATCGCTCGACGCTCGCCTCGGAGCCGAATGATTCGTCGAGGAAATGATTAAGAAAATGCTAGTTTTTATAGTCGAGAAGATGAGAGACTGCAGTGGGAGTCGTCGGCGCCGTTCGGGACCCCAAGGGAAAGGGGAACGGCGTTCGACGGCCGTGATGCGAGCAAATCGCAGGGAAACGGATTTCGAGTTCTGGCCATCTCTATTTTAATGTGCTGATTTGGCACATAAAGATTTCTACAAGACACCATTTAATTATATATCATAAAACTTTATCTCGAAATCACCCTAAAGTTTAACAAACTTTTATAAGACCCTGTTTAAATATAAAATAATATCTCCTTCAATTTTAAAATATTTATTTCGTCCTTTCAAATTACCATCTAATCTCTCGAGTATTAAAGAAGAAAAGGCTTTTTTATATTCTTAAAATTTTAGAGATATTTTAAAAGCATTTTTCACTGTTTAATGGAAGTCAAAGTTGTATCATGAGTATTCATAGTCACGTGCCGGATTTCTCTCCGAAACCGCTACGAGGGTGGTGATATAGCCGCAAACTAGGAGGTTGCGTTTATATCATGAGTATTCATAGTCACGTGCCCTGATATTGCGGGTGGTGAAGTCACGTGCCGGTGGATGTTGAAATTGCGTTTGTGTTATTGAATAGTTAAAGTTCGCCTACGGCACCGGCCGGCTCGAGGCCAACATCGCCGCAAACTCTCCTACCCACGTTTTCAACGCTGCTGATGTCACCTATCGCCCCAACGTCGGCTGGTGTGAGACTCGTCGCGTGGAGACCATCCGAGCCAACGTCGTCGGCACTCTCACTCGCCTGATTCTCATCAACTATGCCACCGGCCAGATTCATCTTTGAGTACGACGACAAGCACCGTCTCGGCTCTGGCGTCGGCTTCGTCGAGGAGGCACCAACTTCGTGGGTTCCTTTTACTCCAAGGCCAAGGCCAAGGCCAAGGCCATGGTAAGCATGGCCGGCTCCAGGATATCTGAGGTCCTATGTAAAAAACAAAAATATATAAAATAGTATAGTTTTTAAAAAAATCTCAAGTGAATTTTAATTTTTTAAATAAATAAAAATATTTAATTTTAAAAAATAATTATTTTTTATATAAAATTTAATTTTTTACTTTTGAGATATAAAATTATTAAATAAAATTTCATATTCAATATTTGTCAATAAATTTACTATCAACTTTTATAAACTAGGAGTACCCCTACTACTGTCAGGGTAATAAATATATAAATATACTATTAATTATGGACATAAATAAATTTTAATATGACCAAAAACCTATTACACGCTTAAGAAGTATAAATATTTTGATAACCTAATTTAGAGAATATAAGTTTTACGATATTAAACAATATATTATTATTTGTTACACATCTCAAAAAGAAAATAATTATATGTTGGGATCAATTAAAATTTCATATTCGTTATAAATAGAAAAAAGATCATGGATTAAAAAGATGAAAAATATCTCTATTACAATGAAACCTTTTAGAGAGAGCTCAAGAATAAAGTCATGAGGGCTTAGGCCCAAAGTAGAATATCATGCTATTGTGGAGATATATGTATATCCTTGGGACCCCAACAGTGGTAACAGAGTCATGATCCAGACCATGTGCCATGTGGGAAGGTTCTGGAACGAACTTGTGAGGAGACTCGGAGTAGGTCAAGTGTGATTGGATGCTTACGGAGAGGCTTGGAGCAGCTCAAGAGTGATAGGGTGCAGATGCTTGCAGGGAAGCCCGAAGGCCCGGAGCAAGTCGAATGCTCGCGGAGAGGCCTGCAGGAGTCCGGAAATAGGGCAAAAGATGATCAGATGCTCGTGGGGAGGCCCGAAGTAGGTCAAAGGATGACCGGATATTTGCAGGGAGGCCCGAAGTAGATTAAGAGTGACCAGATGCTTGCGGAGAGGACCCAAACCAATGGTGGTTCTTCGTTTGAGGGGAATGTTGATGCAGTCTGACCCTGATTGTTGTTTTGGTGTTGACACCGATTTAAGTTTAGGTTAATAAGATAAGTTTGGCTCGAGTCCTGGTCGGGGGCTGGGTGACGGAAATCCCGGTGAGTAAAGTCGGGTCCCGGTGAGTGAAGCCGGGTGATGGAAACCCCGGTGAGTGAAGTCGGGTCCCAGTGAGTGAAGCCGGGTGATGGAAACCCCGGTGAGTGAAGCTTGGTCCTGGTGAGTGAAGCTGGGTGATGGAAACCCCGGTGAGTGAAGCGGGTCCTGGTGAGTGAAGCCGGGTGATGGAAACCCCGGTGAGTGAAGTCGAGTCCTGGTGAGTGAAGCCAGGTGATGAAAATCCCGGTGAGTGAAGCCGGGTCCTAGCGAGTGAAGCTAGGTGACCGAAACCCTGGTGAGTGAAGCCAGGTCCTAGCAAGGGATGCTAGGTTGAACGAAGTCCCGGTGAGTGAAGCTGGGCACGAAGTTTGGTCCGGGGGACTGAGCATTGAGTGTACTGGTCGGAGAGGGCACGTGAGCTCTTTCTCCGGGACCAGAATGAGTCAGAGAACAGGCTCCCTAGCCTTCTCTGGACTAAGGGTTGAATTGATCGGAGCTGGATCGGTCTGGAGACCGATCAGGGAGTTGGCACAAACTCTTTGTTGTGGATCGGTCTGGTGACCGATCCAGGGAAGTCTGATCGTTCTGGTGAACGATCAGAAAGAGAACAGAAGGTTTTTGTTCGGCTCCTGATCGTTCTGGTGAACGATCAGGGAGAGAACAGAAGCTTCTGTTTGGTTTCCGGATCGTTCTGGTGAACGATCAGGGAAGAGGGCTTAGCTTCTGAAGAGAAGCCTTGATCGGTCAGTTTGACCAATCAAGACTTCCTGGACCGATCAGGGAGGGTCCTGATCGGTCCAGGAGTGACCTGATCGGTCACCGTGACCGATCAGGGCACACCCTGATCGGTATGGTGACCGATCAGGGGCTTCTGGCAGAGAACAAAGGGTTGTTGGTCAGTAAGTTGATGGATCGGTCAGTGTGACCGATCTACATCCCTGATCGGTCAGTGTGACCGATCAGGGAGACACTTGATCGATCAGGAGGTAACCTGATCGATCAGGGTCTTCACTGATCGATCTGTGGACCGATCAGGTGTCTGATAACTTTAATTCAAATTCGCTGTCAGACTTCTGATTGCTTTCTGATCATTTCTGCTACTTACTGATTCATTTTGATTTGCTATGCTAAGCGACTACTTAGTGTGCAGATAATGCAGGGATGATTCAAACGCTGGAGGAGGGTCAACTGGAGACTTTCTCCTTGTCAGGTTTGGCTGTTTTCTTTTCTCAGGTTATAACGGTTTCTGGCGCGGGCTGGCAACGGCTGGCCAAGCTGATGACTAGCCTGGGGCTCGGCTGAAGAGGGTTCAGGGAGTCCAGAAGAGGTCAGTAGTAGCTGAGGTTGTTGCAGACGAGCTGGTGAGCAGCTGGTGAGCTGCAGAGACGCGCCTGGTGACCTGGCGATGGGCAGTGGCTTAAGTGTTGGCTAGCAAAGAAGCCTCGGAAGAACTCTGATCCTTTAAGCAAATCTTTCTGAATACTTGCAAAAGCTAACACTCTGATACTTTGCATCTTGAGAGCTTTGAGCCAGTGGAGAAGTTTGCGAGTTGATCAGCAAGCAGACACCGTGAGAAGGAAGGGCTGAGTGAAGGCTCTTGCCAGGATCTTGCTATGTTGTGAGTTGTGCTTTGTAAACTTTCTCCTTCGCGCTCTGTAAGCTTCTTTTGTCTCTGTGCTTAATTTCTAATAATCTTGAGACTATCTGTGTGGAGAGGTTTCTCCATCGAGAATGAGACGTTTGATATCCGTATTTTTGGGGCTTAATCTGCCGAAGATCAAGGGATCACCCACCTTACGGGCATGCCAAGGAGTAGGGGCAAGTTAACCCCGAACCTTGTATATCTAACTATTTCGATGTTCCCCTACACCAAATGGATCCAAATACCTTTGCTCAGATGAGCGGGACGTTTATCCTATTTAAGCTATTCGGTATACATTTGACCCCGCCCATTCTTTTCATTACTTCTTGCTTCCCAACCTCGCATCTAGGGGATCCTTTAATTTTACTGTTCGTCTCAGCCACACATTTATAGGTGGTCTCCTTTCTTGTCATAAGGGGTGGAAAGAGCACTTCTTCTTCATCCAACTTTCTGAGCGTCCTTTCTATCCGACTCGCTGGCGAGAAGATTTACCCTCTCCTCCGGATTTGGGTGACTTCCAGCAAGATCAGGGATATCAACGCGCTAGAAGCATCTTGGCTGGAATGAAGTTCCATGGCCCTAACCTGGTCCAATGCAAAGAGCTCCTGTATCGGGCTGGGATTAGCCTCAATGTCACCAGTCTTGACCACGACCTCAGTAAGTTTACTGTTTCATTAAATGTTTATCTATTCTAACTGATATTCCATTGTTTGTGTGTTGTAGAAGTCATCATGCTCGCCCGGGCTATGAGCAAGCTTTTCAAGTGGGAGCTTGCAGATGAGAGGGCCCTCGCTCCTCCTCCAGCTCCTACGGCCTCAGCGGTCGAGCCTTCTGAAGACTCCGAGCAAACTCAAATCCAGGAGCTCCCTACCACCAAGATACCTGTCTCCCAGGAAGTTGATCCTGCCCGGACCCCCGCTGGAGCAGAAGGTGTTGAGGAACCACGACCCAGGTTCCTGTGTCGATACCAGAGCCGACTGGAGGGTAAGCCCCTTCCCTGCCGAAGGAAGATGGATCATGCTGCCCGATGAGGAAGAGGAAGAGGGTGAGCCATAAGCCTCCCCTCAAAAGCACTTGGCTCCTCTTGCCCCCCCCCCCCCCCCCCCCCCCCCCCCCCCAAAGAGAAGAACCCATTCAACCCAGGTTTCTCCCTTTACTCTAGAGGAAGACGAGGACGCTATTCCCCTCTCCAAATATTACTGGAGGGCGGTACCTACCATTGCGAAGCCCAAGGATGAGGTCGAGCCGTCTGCCGGGGGGTCCCTTCTCTTCCTTCCTTGCATAGAGTTCCCGACTCTCACGGCAGTCCCAAGGGAAAGAGGGCGAGATCAGAAAAACCAGAATTAACAAGTGCCCGTCTATGCCGGAAGGTACAAGCGGCTGAGAAGGCGAACACATTGGGACCTCAACCTTTGCAGATTAAGGAGTAGCCACAGGGAGGTTCTCCCTCTGAGGAGGTATCCTCTAGCACTGACGATGGCGCCCCAGGCCCCTCTATCGTACCCTGCGAGGCAGTGCGTCTCTTGACTCTCCCCACCCGCTGCTCAAGAGCTACATCTGGCATACCCTCTCCGAGGAGCCGAGGGGCCATGAGGGAGTGAACCGAGGAGCATCTGGCCTCCCTCACAGGGGTGACCTCGACTGGAATAATCGCCATCCTGTATGAATCTCTTTTGAAGGTATATTCCTTTTATTTGTTCTTATCATTTTTGTTCTCTTCTCTAACGTTTACTACTTCTTGTGTTTAGGCTACGTCTGAGTGTCTCCTCCTGGGCCATCGGCTGCTTCCCTAGCAGGAGACTGAAGCCCTGCGTCAGCAAGTGGTGGACCTAGAGGCGGAGGTCTATTGAGTCCAGCAGGAAGGCCAGATGCAAGTGCAAGTCAGCATAGACCTACGAGCCAAACTGGACTACTACATGGGCAACCTCCTAGCTTCTGAGTCATCTCTGCACAGTGCCCGTATCGGGAATGTCTTTTGGCAGAGAGAGTGACGACCCTCTCAGCAGAAGTGAGCCAACTGACTCAAGCGAGGGAGCGGCTCCAGGCTCGGGAGGCAAAACTGTCTAAGGGCGTCCGCCTCTTGGAGTTGTCGACCGAGGCACTTAATGGACGAATCTAAGAGCAAGTGAGCCAGCTCGCTAAATAAGAAACAGAAATACATGTTGCTACTGTTTATATATCTAACCAGTAGGAGAGCCTCGACCACGCTAAGTCACACCTCTCGACCAGTAGAGAGCAACTGGAGGAGGCGCTGGTAGCCCAGGACCAAGCATCATCTGAGGTGGCTGGGCTGAAGGTTGATCAAGACTAAGCTCTTGAAGAACTGAAAAATTACAAAGCTAGTGAGGAGTCCCGACGATTGGAGGCAGAGATAGTGTTCAAGGCTAAATTCCTTCAATTGGATGAGTATGACAATATTCTAGCCGACTAGGTGCTGAGGCGGATCAAGCAAGGTTTCAACGGAGCTATCCAGCAACTCCAACAAGCTAACGCCTTGAAGTCGGATGTTTACCTGGGCTTCCTTAGTGTCGACTGAGTCTGGGAGGAGCTGTCGGTGGAGGAGCAAGAGCTGTAGTAGTTTTTCCTCTTTTTTTTTTGGTGCCCGGAGGCTTTTTGGGTATGTAAGACTTGACCTTTTGGAACGGGATTACCTTGCTATTTGCGCCATGCTTTCGCATTTTAAAATTCATGGGTCATATTTTGTGTTGTGTCTTGCCTCGACCTGACTTCCTTATATCTGCAAAATCTTTTAGTCTGATGTAAAGGGGGGAAGCAGGTATTTGGTGCATTCTCCTCTCCCCTGTGCCAGCAAGGATGGACCTTGACTTTGGCTGACTAGGCGAATGTCTTCTCGTGTATTACTACCTCGGTCGTTCTTGGTTCTCCAAGCTATTCACAAGAGCTCGGGCTGCTCCCGACCGGGCATCTTCAGCACCTTCGCCAGGACTGCACATCATGGGCATCCTTGGCAACATAAGATATTAGGAACTCAGGTTGCTCCCGACCGGGCATCCTCAGCACCTCGGCCAAGTCTACACATCTTGGGCATCATCAGTACCACAAGATGATAGGAACTCGGGCTGCTCCCGGCTGGGCATCCTCAGTACCTGGGTCAGGTCTACACATCTTGGGCATCCTCGGCACCACAAGATGGTAGGAACTGGGGTTGCTCCAGGCCGAGCATCCTCGGCACCACAAGATGGTAGTAACTCGGGCGGCTCCTGGTCGGGCATCGTCGGCACTCAGCCAAGTTTACACATCTTGGGCATCCTTGGCACCACAAGATGCTAGGAACTCGGGTGGCTCCCGACCGGGCATCTTCAGCACCTCGATCATGTCTACACATCTTGGGCATCCTCGGCACTATAAGATAGTAGGAACTCGACCGGCTCCCGGCCAGTCATCCTCAATACCTCGGCTAGGTCTACATATCTTGAGCATTCTCAGCACCACAAGATGGTAGAAACTGGGGTTGCTTCCGGTCGGGCATCCTCAACACCTCGGTCAAGTCTACACATCTTGGGCATCCTCGGCACCACAAGATATAAGAACTCGGGTAGCTTCCGGCCAGGCATCCTCAGCACCTCGGTCAGGTCTACATATCTTGGGCATCCTCGACACCACAAGATGATAGGAACTCGGGCTACTCCCAGCCAGACATCCTTAGTACCTCGGCCAGATCTACACATCTTAGGTATCCTCGGCACTAGAAGATAGTAGGAACTCGGGCAGCTACAGGCCGACCATCCTCAACACCTCGTCTAGGTCTACATATATATATTTGGTATGCTCAACACCACAACATGGTAGGAACTCGGGCTACTCTCGGTCAGACATCCTCAGAATCTCGGCCAGGTCTACACATCTTGGGCATCCTCGGCACCACAAGATGGTAGAAACTCGGGCAGCTCCTGGCCGAGCATCCTCAACACCCTCGTTCTTGACCTCTCTACGCTCTTCCTTGGCTCCTTTTCTTATCTGGGGATTAGCCAAGTCGTTCTGCAAGATCTCCTGCACCTTCAGGTTCTTGCGAGATTTTGTTCTGACTTCCCCACTACAGCATCGCCGGGAATCCAATTGATCTCCCTTAACTTCAGCCACCTGCTCTCCCACCGAAAATTTGATCTTCTGATGGTATACTGACACCACCACTTGGAATGAGCTGAGGGCTGATCTTCCCAGAATGACATTATATGACAACAGGGCATCAACTATCATGAAAGGAGTTCTCCTCGTTCTTTGTAAAGTATCATCTCCAAGCGATAGGGACAATAAGATCTCCTGCACTCGATAGCCAATGAAGCCGAATAGGGGTGTGGAGATAGGGTACCACTCTCCTTCCTTGACCTACATTTGCTCTAGCACCACCTTGTACAGGATATTGACAAAGCTATCTGTATCCACAAAAATGCATTTAATTCTTGCCTATGCGGGTGAGAATTACCAGTGCATCTTCGTGAGGGGCTTCAACATTCTCCAGATCGTCAAACCCAAAGGAGATGACCTGTCCTTAGCGTTTCCCCTTACTCATCCCAATGACATAGTTTTCTAACCTGCGAGTATTAGCCTTCCTTGCCCGGTGGGAGTCTCCTCTGGTAGGGCCTCCTGAGATCACTCCCACATGGCCCAATGGAGGTCCCCGAATCGGAGTCTTGCCCTTCTCGGTATCTCTTTCAGGAGAAACATATCGGTGGAGTATTGTCTGCTGGTTTCTCCCTCCTGAGGTTGATTGGGACCGCCTCCTAGATCTATCTTCCTTTAGCCGTGGCCTACCAGGGGACAGGCTTCAGTGAGGAGACCTTCGTCGATACCCCGAATTACTCCATTTTCTATGTGGCTTAGTATCTGTTGGATCGGGTTGGTCCGGCTAGAGGGGGGTGAATAGACGGATAATAAAATAAAGAAATGGAAGGCACTCGTCTTTAAAAAAAACTTGGTCGCAACTAAGAACGTTGCTTCCAAGGCAGTGGACGCTCAATTAAAATCTCCTTGTGGCGGAGAAGCCTTACAATAAAAGCACGCTAGACTATAGAGAGAATTACAAGAGAATTGAATGAATAATAATGTTGAAACTCTAAGCCTATTTATAGCCTAAGAGAATAAATCTGGATTGTTGATTGTTGAGGAATTTTCTCTTGGCCATTAATCCATGGATGTAATCTGGATGGTTGATCTTGGATGAGATTAAACTGCATCCATTGGATTTGATTAAAGGATAAAGTTATTCTTTAAGAGATAACTTTATCTTCTGCTCGCAACAGATAAATAACTTTATCATCTGCTCGCAACAACTTCAATTACATCTCTTTCTTATCTCAGTTGGTAAGGTTGATGATTTAGGTTGATGAGGTTGCTGGTTCGAATCTTTGCAGCAATAAATAAAATTTTTTTTGTTTCACGTGCCTTGTTTGACTTGGTCAAACTGACCAGTTTTTTGGTTCATCTTCTGGGTGATTTCCGGCCAACCGGAGTTAGGCTCACCCGAACCCGACTCCGGCCTTTCGCCCCTCGAGCGTGCTTCCTCCCGGTTTCCCGTCCCTCGGGCGTCGCGTACGTCCTTCTCGATCCACCGGTGTACTCTTCCGCAGCTTCCACGTCCCTCGGATTGTACCGAGCCCGTCGGCTCACTTCCCCGCACAATCCTTCTCGTCCGCTACGTCTTACACTCGACTTCCTCCGTACCTAAGCTCCTGCACACTTAGCAGAGGGATTAAACATACCAGGACCTAACTTAAATTGGTTGATCACATCAAAATCAACCAGGGGTACTTACAGTATCTGCCTCCCTGGATCTCTTTTTCTTCAGAGTATAACACTCCTCCGTGGAGTGGGTGGTACTACCATGAAAATTGCAATACTTCTTCGGATGTTTAGGTCCCTTAGTGTCGATGGTCTCTACCAACTTCTTCTTGCCGTTCCAGTAATCCTTACCAGAGCGAGGGTCTTTTGCTCAGGCTGGAGCGGGTGGTTCCCTCCTTTCATATCATATCGAGATTTGGATAGGGACTCCTGTCGCATCTCGTTAACGGGCGTGCTGCACCTCTTCCACATTAACATGCTTGACCGACCGCCCAATAGATCATCGAAGCTTGCTGGTGGTTTCTTCACTAGCGATCAGAAGAAATCTCCTTCGGAAAGTCCCTGCGTGAAGGCACTAACGAGGATCTCGGAAGTAGCGCTTGACACATCTTGCGTTACTCGATTCAATCGTTGAATATAATCTTTCAGCGGCTCTTTGCTTTTCTATTTTAGGGCGAAAAGATTTAATGTCGTATTTTGATATCGTCGGCTGCTGACGAAGTGATGTGGGAAGATAGTTTTAAACTCTAAAAAAGAATTTATCGAAATTAGCGGCAACCTCTAAAACCACCTCGACGCTGCTCCTAATAACGTGTTAAAAAATACCCGACACTTCACACCATTTGTATATTGGTGCAACAAAGTCGCATTTTCGAACTTGTAGATGTGGTCTTCTGGATTCATTTTCCGATCGTAGTCAGCAATTTTCAGACCACAAAATTGTTTCGGCATATGATCAACTACAATGTCCTGAGTGAAAGGCGTAGATATGGACCTTGGGATGACCTTTGCTAGTTCGCTCTTTTCTTGTCCTTCTTTATTTCGCAAATCACTGAAGGATGCGGAATGTGCTTTCTCCATCTCTCCTATGGAATCTCGCCTATGTCCAGGTGCTACCTTTACCGGCGCTCCCGACGGCGTGATGGATCTTCAGGTCTGATTATACTAGGAAAACACCCTTGGAGCCTCAGGCTGTGTTGGCACTGCTCGCTGGGATGTCAGCGCTCCTCGTACGACATTGGTGACTAAGCGGTCGAACTTCTCCTGTGTTAAAATGATAGGTTGTCCTTCTAGTTCCGCCATCACAATGTTCCTTCTGGTGCTTAAACTACTTTCTCACAGACGGTGCCAAAACTTGTTCCGGAAGTGAACGATGGGAATGACGAGTCACCACAACACAACCGAGGGTGAGAGGAGCACATTTACGCCTGCGAAATCAACATGAGCATAAAGGGGATATACCGGCAGGAGTTTCGGTGGAGCCCTCTCCGACGCTCAAGTCAGAAATCTCACTTGTAGGAAGAAAAAATGAGGAATAAATGTGTTAGAGTTTTCCATTCTCTCTTTTACCTGGGTGTCAAAGCACCTTATATACTTGATGTCCTTTCCTTGCACGTCTCCACCTCCCTCCACGTTTAATGGTCATTGGTTATCTGACAGTTGTTCTCCTCTCTGGAAGACCGATAACGGCCACCACGACCATTACGCCCATTATTACCATACGTTACAAGCAATAATTATCTGCTGTATTTCCTATTTTGAATGGGAGGTGCCTAAAGCTCTTTACAGCCTGATTCCTTCTTCCTGAGCTACTCTTTGGGTTCTACTCTCCCGAGTTAGTCTCGGGGTTCTACTCCCTGGTCTGGTCTCGAAAACCTTCCTCCATTCTCCCAAGTTAGTCTCAGGATTCTACTTCCTGGTCTGGTCTTGGGAACCTTCCTCCATTCTCCCAAGTTAGCCTCGTGGTTCTACTTTTCGGTCTGGTCAGCACTGCCATGTAGTTTTTCCGTGTCATGTATCCTCCCTAGATTACTTATCCCTATCAATTACGTATTTCATTTAGAGAATTTTTTTTATGAATACGTCATAATTGAGAATCGAACCCCGAGTTAGCCTCAGGGCTCATTGATGCAAAATGATTGACAATTTCTACTTTTCTTGGTCTTCTAGACCCAATATATATCATCTGTTACATATGTTGTTTCCAAAATCTTAGCTTAAAGCGAAGAATAAGTCTGGTTCTGGAAATTTCTTGCATATGCCATAACTATCTCCATGGGCTGAGGGATATTTGTCTTCTTCCATTTGACCGTCATAAACAAGAATTTTGGAGTTGCCATTTCTTGTACTCTGTCTCCTCATGTCTTCTATCATATTGCTCTACATTCTAAACATTTACTTTAGACTCCAACTCATGCTAAACATTCTTTTGGTCTTAGATACAAACACTAACAAGTGTTCAATTTATTATGTGTTCATTTGGTTGGGAGTTGTTTTTTTTCTTTTACTCACTTGTGCATTGGTCAATAGGAAATTTCTTGCATATGCCATAACTATCTCCATGGGCTGAGGGATATTTGTCTTCTTCCATTTGACCATCATAAACAAGAATTTTGGAGTTGCCATTTCTTGTACTCTGTCTCCTCATGTCTTCTATCATATTGCTCTACATTCTAAACATTTACTTTAGACTCCAACTCATGCTAAACATTCTTTTGGTCTTAGATACAAACACTAACAAGTGTCCAATGTATTATGTGTTCATTTGGTTGGGAGTTGTTTCTTTTACTCACTTGTGCATTGGTCATTGATGTTGGATATTATTATCCTTATTAGGCGGACTTATTTGTAAGTTGCACATTAATACAATTTGAGTTCTTAAAGTAATCTAACTTATGTTGATTGAGTTTCGGATTATTGGATGTGGGTTCAATGTATAAAACCTTTTAGGCCAATCAGATTTCTATATGAGGGAAGGTCTCCAAGAATTTAGGGCATCCATCTTGACCTAATTTCTTATTCTCCATTGACAAGAAATTTTACGGCACCATCAATCCTAAGCCCCTTGGAAGATCCTCTTTCTTTTTTCGCTGCATCTTCTTCCATAGGGATCAAGCCGACGACACTACGATAAAGACAAGTTTTTCATCGATTTATTATTTATATGCTAGATCATGTTTTTCTAGCATAATATAATTTTTAAATCATCGGAAATATAAGAAAAAAAAAAATTCTAGAATAGATTTATTTTTCAAATTTTATCATATTTTCATGAAGAACACGATAAAACATGAAGAATGATTATTACCATTGTTTTAAAGAAAACTAAGTTTTTTTTCTTATAGAAATTAGGACATGTTTTTTTATTTATTTTAAAAAAAGACATGATCAGGATTCGAATCACTTAATTTTTTTTTGTCTATTTACACAACGTGCTACTAAGTTGAACTATTATATCGGCCCAAAGGAAAGCATCTTAGGTAGATTTAGTGTAATTTATGTTGGTAGACGTACATCTATGCTAAGAGTAATCGACCCAAAGGAAGGTTACTTTTATGCTAGATATATGTTTAAGATAGCTTACAACTATTAAATGATTTTTTTTGTTTTGATCATGCACAAAATATGTCGGCCCAAAAGAAGGCATATTACGTAGCAGATTAAAGTTGTTGTAAGCTATGGACCAAAATATATAACTTATATAAAGTTTTATATTACGCGCACAATGGATCGACCCAAAGGAAGACATATTATGTGGCCAATTAAAGTTTGAGTTATATCAGAGAGTACTGCTAATAAATTATATTTTAATCCATAGATTAAAATATAATATTATTTTTGATATCTCATAAGGAGTCCATTCATATGTATTTAAATTTTATTTATTTGCATAACATTATTATTTGTTTATATGTTCTTAGCTTTAGTTAAATCGTGAGCTTAAATAAATTTTTCTCTTTAATTTCAGTACAATCTGTTACTACTAGCATTAATAACATCCCAACATTAAATAGTTCGAATTTTACTAAATGAAAAGAATACGTGATTGTAGTCTTAGGCTGTATGAACTTATACTATGCATTAAGGAATGATCTCCCTGCACCTTTGACCAGTGCTAGCACTATAGAGCAAAGGGCTGAATTTCAGCTGTGGGAGAAATCAAATCGCATGAGTCTAAGCATCATGAAACTTTTCATACTGACACAAATAAAGGGCTCACTCACAGAGAGAAGATGCTAGGAGTTTCCTTAACCATCTGGCAGACCGATTCACCTCAAATGAAAAGGTCGAAACTAACATACTTCTTACGAAGTTGGTAATCATGTGGTACAGTGGTAAAGGAAACATAAGGGAGTACATTATGGAGATGTCCAATATAGCGACAAGTCTGAAAGCATTAAAACTCGATATGTCTGAGAGTATGCCTGCACAGTTCACTTCTTTTATGATATCGTATAATACTCAAAAGGAAAAATAGACATTGAATAAGTTTATTGCTTAACACATGCAAGAGGAGGGGAGATTGAAGATTGAGACATCTAAAAGTACTCACTTAGTATTTGGTTCTCAAAATACGAGCAAGAAGCGAAAGAGAATCAATAACAAAGGAAAAGGAAAGCAAATTGCTAGTGCGATCAAATCAAAGGGGTAATGAAAGGACAGTGGGAGCGATAAAATCAGGAAAGTATTTTTGGAGGTTATTGTCCAACTGAGGCTAGACCTTACAAGCCTAATGAAAAGAAATTTGACTCAAGAACTGTTAGCTGCAATTTTGTAGGTTACTCTGAGAAATCGAAGGGGTATAAATTTTATGATCCCTCTAATAGATCCTTCTTCGAAACGAAAAATGTAAATTCATTGAGGACAGTGGGAGTAATAAAATCAGGAAAGTATTTTTTGAAAAAAGCATTGACGATCCTCTTATGATCACTACTAGTGTGATCAGTAGTGGTATGGTTACCATACCACACATTATAGATATTGTACATTAGTAAGTGTAGTGAACCAAGATATTCTCATGACATCTCCAATGCAATTGGAGGAGCCTACCACTGAAATTGAGATATTGTCTCATATTGATGAGCAAGTACCTTGACCACCTTAAACACAAGTGCCCTTAAGGCGATCCACAAGGGAACGGAGAAGCACTAATTCTTGTGATTATGGTTATATCCAAGAGCATGATTTTGATATAGGATTGGAAAGTGATCCTACATCTTTCCAAGAAGTCAAATAATGCTCTAATCCTGAAAGGTGGATTAATGTCATGTAAAAAGAGTTAGAGTCTATAGCAGACAATGACGTTTGAAAACTTGTCGAACTGCCTAAAGGTTTAAAATCCGTTGGTTTTAAAGGATATTTAAAACCAAGAGGGATTCAAAAGACAATATTGAAAGGTATAAGACTCGTCTTATTGCCAAGGGATTCACTCAGAAGGAAGACATTGATTATAAGGAGACTTTCTCACCTGTGTCGATGAAAGACTCCTTTAGGGCAATTATGACACTTGTAGCTCATTTTTATTTGGAGCTACAGCAAATGGACGTAAAGATTGCATTCCTCAATAGAGACATAGAAGAGTCTATATATATAGTGCAACTAGAAAATTTTGAGTCCTCAAACTCAAAGCACCTAGTATGTAGATTGAAGAAGTCCATTTATGGTTTAAAACAGGTGTCCCGTCAATGGTACCGGAAATTTGATCAACTGGTTACCTCATTCGGATTTAAAGAGAACCCCGTTGATCAGTGCATATATGTCAAGTTCAATGGGAGTAAGTTTATTATACTTGTTCTGTACGTGGATGATATATTGCTTGCGAGCAATAATAAAGGTCTACTACATGAAACTAAGTCATTTCTATCTGGTAAATTTGAAATAAAAGATCTTGGTGAAACATCATTTGTTCTAGGCATTCAGATCTATCGTGATCATTCAAGAGACATTCTAGACTTTCATAACAGACCTATATTAAGAAGGTGCTTATAAGATATGACATGCAGAACTGTACACCTAGTGACACACCTGTGTCTAGAGGTACAAGTTCAGTTTGCAGCAGTGTCCACGACTTGAACTTGAAATAAAGGAGATGAAACAATTCCTAAATGCGTCAGTAGTGGGAAGTTTCATGTATGCATAAGTTTGCACTCGACCAAATATAGCATTTATAGTTGGGATCTTAGGCAAATATGTTAATAACCCAAGACCGTCACATTAGAAAGCAATTAAAAGAGTGATAAGGTATTTGCAAAAAAACTAAAAGACACATGCTCATGTATCGGAGGTCAAATCACCTGGAGATGATGGTTATTCAGACTCCGATTTTGATCGATGCTTAGATAACAAGAGGTCCACTTCAGGCTATATCTTCGTGCTTACTGGAGAGGTTATATCTTAGAAGACCGTCAAGCAGATGCTAGTAGCCACATCTACTATGGAGGCAGAATTGGTAGCATATTATGAAGCATCCACTCATGGGATTTAGCTATAAAACTTGATCATAGTATTGTATATCGTTGATGACATTGATAGGCCACTAAGAATTTACTGTGATAATAAAGCTGCAAAACTTTATGCCAAGAACAACCGTAGTTCATCGAAGTCCAAGCACATTGACATTAAGTTTCTAGCTGTTAAAGAGAGAGTTCAGAGTCATCAAATCATGATAGAGCACATCAGCACAGATTCCATGTTGGTCGATCCACTCACCAAAGGCTTGGTACCTAAGGTGTTTCATACGCATGTTATGGATATGGGAATTCTTCTTATGGGAGAAGAACTCATCTAGTGAGAGTCTATATTTATTTTATTGCTCTATGTTAATAAAGATAAATATTTTATTTTGATTATTGTACGTACTTAAGGTTCAAAATATTAATGGGAATTCATATGTTTATTTGATACTCTGAATACGATGTCATGATTTACTGCTGCTGTTTAGCATTTGGTATTTTTAAATATAATATAGATTTCTTTTGGAATCATAAAGTTTGGATCATAATTTACTATTGCAGTTTAGCATAAGGTATTTGCAAATATAATCATACTCTTTTGGGTCACTTTGGACCAGTTGGAAATTAACATGTACTGATCACATTTCATGTAATTTTCACTCTATACATCCGCATCTTGATCTATGTCGTCAATGACATTGGTATTGTGATTGTTGTTGGGGCTTGTTACGATTGTATGTAGTAGTTATAACCTCTTTAGTCATATACCAATGAAGTTAATGGACCAGATTATTTATAGGGGTATTTTGTACCCATAAAATTTGATATTAACTAAAGTTTTACTTATATTTAATATCCAACTCACATATAATCCAAGTGGGAGATTGTTGAATATTATTATCCCTATTAGGTGAACTTATTTGTAAGTTACACATGTAAATATAATCTGAGCCCTTAAAGTGATCTAACTTTTTTTTTAAAGTGATCTAACTTATGTTTATTAGGCTTCGAATTATTGAATGCGGGTTTAATGTATAGAACCCTTTAGGCTAATCTGTTATTATCTATGGGCTAATAACAGATTGGATTTCTATATAAAGGGGAGGTCCCCAAGGATTTACGACATCCATCTTGACCTAGTTTCTTGTTCCTCATTGACAAAAAATGTTACAGCACCGTCAACCTTAAGCCCCTAGGAAGATCCTCCTCCTTCTTTCCGCTGCATCCCCTTCCACAGGTATCAAGCTGACGATACTACGATAAGGACAATGTCTCTTCAATTAGGTTTTTTATCTTTCGGTTTATATCTTTTATTCTTGTTATGCCATGATTTGAAGAAACAATAGATTCATATTCATATATCTTGTGTTTTTTCTTTTGAGTTCTTATTTTATTTCTAGAATTCATGTGGTTAGGAGAAAACTCAAAGTTCTTTCAGTCGGCCCTCTCGGAAGTGGACAATTTGCCCCAAACCTTTTACAAAATGATGCAAAATGCCTCTTTAGCATATATATGATATTTTGTCAGCTTGGAAATGCTAAAAGGGGGCAATTACATTGATGCAAAATGATAGACAACTTCTACTTTTCTTGGTCTTCTAGACCCAATATCTATTATCTGTTACATATGTTGTTTCCAAAATCTTAGCTTAAAGCGAAGAATAAGTCTGGTTCTGGAAATTTCTTGCATATGCCATAACTATCTCCATGGGCTGAGGGATATTTTCTTCATCCATTTGACCATCATAAATAAGAATTTTGGAGTTGTCATTTCTTGTACTCTGTCTCCTCATGTTTTCTATCATATTGCTCTACATTCTTAACATTTACTTTAGACTCCAACTCATGCTAAACATTCTTTTGATCTTAGATACAAACACTAACAAGTGTTCAATTTATTATGTGTTCATTTGGATGGGAGTTGTTTATTTTCTTTTACTCATTTGTGTATTGGATACTGAATCTCATATCCAAACCATTTTTTGTAGGACCTGTGCCGTCGATAGAGGGGGGGGGGTGAATATCGACTTTAACTTTTCTCGGAAACTTTCGATCGAATGTTCGTTCTAGACAGAGCGTTAATGCAGCAGAAAATAGAAAGAACGAAAATAACGACAACACAAAATGCATACGGGATTTACTTGGTTCCCAACCCCCCAGGGTCAGTACATCCAAGGCCTAAGTATGGGAACGCCCGTCCACCGTTGGTCTCATTTTCGGACTTTCCGGAGGCGGAGAAACCCATCTTACAGTGCACAGTTGCAATCACAAAGATAGATTAAAATTGATTGCGGAAAATAAATTCAAACCAAAAGAGTCGAAGACTCGGCCAATCAGAATCTCGAAGTGCTGCGCACTTCCTCCCGGAGCCTCCTTGGTCGCAGAGCTTCGTCGTTAGCGCGTTTCTTCTGTTTGGAGTGCTCAGAATAATTCTGGAAGTTGTGTCTTGAGCCTTGGGGTCGAAGCCCCTTTTATAGGCTTCATTAGGGCGCCTGTGATCACCGGGGCGCCTCAAAGGGCTTGGTCAAATCTTATCTCCGCGTCGAACTCGTAGCAGCAGATAAACCTCTTGACCAGGGCGCCCTGGACCTCCCAGGCGCCTCAATGACCCCAGTCAAAGCTTATCTCTGCTTCGAACTTGCAGCCGCAAATACAGCTTTGAACCAAGGCACCTGTATCGATGGGGGCGCTTGAATGGAAGCTTGTTCTGCCTTCTTTGACTAAACCTACTCTGCCTTCTTTGACTGAGGCACCCCAGTTTATGGGGGCACCTAGCTCCTTTAGGGCGCCCCCTTCAATGGGGGCACCTAGCTGGCTGGGTTCCAACCCCGTTGTTTGCCTACTTTGTCTTCCATTCTAGGTACCTACAAGATACACAAATACAAAGCAAATATACACACATTCTTAACCTTAAGGACTTGGTTCTGACTTCGGATTTCCATGAAATTTTAGGTCGAACCGACGCAAGTTCCCACCCCCGGGAACGTGCCTTTCACCTACTCCTTTCAGGAGACGGTTGCCACCATTCAGGTGGACTTTTGCTTAGCCTTCGATACTCTCGGATCTCGAGACGTCCAAACCTCGACCCGTCTCTACTTCTGTCCTTAGTCATCGCTTAGCTAAGTTGCTCAATCCCTCGGACCAAGACTTCGTGCCCAAACCCTAAGTCTAGGACTTCGGTGCCCAACCCTTGGCCATGTCTTCGTACCCAATTCCTCGAACCAGGTCTTTGGAGCCCAACCCTTGGCCAGGACTTCGTGCCCAATTCCTCGAACTAGGTCTTCGTGCCCAGCTTCACTCACCAGGTCTTAGTGCCCAGCTTCACTCACTAGGTCTTAGTGCCCAATGTTGAACTCTGATGGCTAGAGAGGGGGGGGGGGTGAATATAGCCAAACACTTGGTCTTTGTCACTTATCGATTTTCTGCACTCAAACTTTTAGTAGCACAGCGGAAGTAGTGAAAACAGAATATGCAAAAAACTTAACCCCTAAACTATGAGCAAACACAAGAACGCTAACAAGAGGATTTACAAGGTTCGGGGATAACTTTCCCCTACTCCTTGGCGTGCCCTTAAGGTGGGCGATCCCTTGATCGTCGGCAGATCAAGCCCTGGAAGATCCAGATAGAAAGCAACCTCCTTCTCGATAGAGTAATCTCTCCACAGCGTTTCAACCAAGGATATAGTTTTAAGCACAATGAAACACAAGAAAGATCTTTCTTAGCACTTAGCACAGACAAGAACACAGCAAGCTTCTTCCGAGCTCCACCCAGCGACGATCTCATGCAAGAACCCCTTCCTTCGTGTCTTCTCGCTGTTGGACTCAAAGCCTCTTGTTCCTTCCTCCAAGTGCTCAAGCAAGGGATGGTTGCTTCAAAGATCATAGCAGCTTTCTCAAGAGTGGATGATCAGCCAAGAGCACAAGCACGCAACCAAGAATCGCAGTAGAAAACCAAGGCAACCCCAGTTGTGTTGAAGCAAGAGTTCTTCTCTGCTCTTCTCCACCACGCTGCTTATCCACTCTCCACAAGCGCCAGGTCAACATCTCACTGTAGCCTCCAGCTGCTCTCCTGCAACCACCAGCCACCACTGAGCTCTTCTGGACTCTCTGAGCTTCCCTCAGACCAGCCCCAGTCAGCAGCTCCAGCCAGCGCCAGCGTCCGTTGCAACCTGAGATAGAAAACGGACAAACCTGCTCCAAGGAAAGGCCTCCATTGACTCTCCTTGAGTGTTTGAATCCTTCCCTGTCACCTGCAACTTAATCAGAGCATTAGCACAACATATTACACAGTAAATCAAGTATCAGGGATCAAATGCAGAGAATCAGATACGGTCAGACGCGATCAGAGCGTTTGACAGTGCAATTTGAATTAAAGTGATCAGTCACCAGACCGATCCAGGGATTGTGGGTCGGTCACCAGACCAATCTACCGCTTTGCTGGGACTCCCAGCTCTCGCGGCGACACAAGCCTGATCGATCACCAGACCGATCAGAGTGAGGCCTAATCGGTCACCAGACCGATCAGGTAGCTCCCTGTCCGATCAGGCTCAAGCCTGATTGGTCCACGTCTGATTGAACAGTAACCGCGGAAATCAAATCCTAAGTCGTGGATCGGCCACCAGACCGTTCAGGAGCTGATCAGCGGGGGAACTCAACTCACTGAGTGCTCCCTGATCGGTCACCAGACCGATCAGAAGCAAGGCAGTGAGGAAGCTGCATGCTCCCTGATCGGTCACCGGACCGATCAGGAGCCAAGCAACGAGGCAACGGCCTGCTCCCTGATCGGTCACCAGACCGATCAGGAGACACACAGTAGGTTCCCAACCTCACTGTGTGCTCCCTGATCGATCACCAAACCGATCAGTCATCGCTGATCGGTCACCAGACCGATCCAGGCAAGGCCAAACCCACTCTAAGTTATGAGAACAAGCCTCCAACCCTTCTCTGACTCGTTCATAGTCCCCCGGACCAAGACTCCGTGCCCAGCTTCACTCACTGGGACTTCAACCTAGCTTCACTCACTAGGACCTGGCTTCACTCACCAGGGTTTCGGTCAACCGGCTTCACTCACCGGGACCCAGCTTCACTCATCAGGATTTCAACCTAGCTTCACTCACTAGGATTTCCATCACCTGGCTTCACTCACCAGGACCCGACTTCACTCACCGGGATTTCCATCACCTGGCTTCACTCAACAGGACCCGACTTCACTCACCGGGATTTCCATCACCTGGCTTCACTCACCCGGACCCGACTTCACTCACCGGGATTTACATCACCTGGCTTCACTCACCAGGACCCAGCTTCACTCACCGGGATTTCCATCACCTGGCTTCACTCACCAGGACCCGGCTTCACTCACCGAGATTTTAACCAACCTAGCTTCCCAAGCTAGGACCTGGCTTCACTCACCAGGCTTTCATCCAACCTAGCTTCCCAAGCTAGGACCTGGCTTCACTCACCAGAGTTTCATGCCCAGTCCCGACTAGGACTTAACCCAAATTCGCTCAACCAAACTTAAATCAAAACTTAAATCAGTGTCAACACTAAAACAACAATCAGGGTCAGACTGCATCAACACCCAATTCTTCGAACCTGGACTTCATGCCTAGTTTAACTAGGACTTTGGTTCACCTTGGTCCAGTTTTCTTCACTCACCCTTCGCTTGTTCAATATATCACTGACTTAAGTATATTGTCAAACATTGAAACATTCAGAGGAGGACATCACTGATGCAACTTGCACCAATAATCTCCCCCTTTTTAATGTTTGACAATATCATAAGTTAGATTGGATGAAAGGGCTAAACCTTGGGATAAAATAAAAATAAAAAATTTGAAAACCCATTTTTGATCTTTTGAGGAAAACTTCTAACTTCCGCTCACTCTCCCCTCCTTTTTGAAAAAAACATTTTGATTTTTTTGATCCTTGGGTAAGAGAGAAAAAAATTTCTAACTTAATCGCATCTCTCCCCCTTTGTCATACATCAAAAATTACAAAAAAAAAACTACTTGCGCCAATAATGAAAACATTTGGCTCTTTTTGAAATTTAAATTGTTGAAGCATAGCAACAAGCTAGAAATATTTTAAACTTTTATCATAAATTTTTTAAAAAAAATTTGCAAACCCATTATGCAAAACATATTAGTACTTTGGACAAAAAATTACTAGTATATTTGAGAGATGTCTGGCACTTTTCGAAAAATGCAATACTTTTGGAAAATGTATAACTTTTAAAAAAATCCTGTGAGCTTTGAAAAGTGCAATTACTTTTGAAGAATATTATGATCTTTGAAAAGTTAAGTACTTTTTGAAAAATTTTGAAGAGTATAAGTACTTTTGAAAAATATTAGAAATTTTTGAAAAGTGTAAGTACTTAGAAAATCTTGTTTTTAAAACATAATATTTTACTTGACTTGGTTTCTTTTCCAGTCTGACACAACCTAGGAAACCTTGTTGACTACAAGGACATTTTCCTAAGTGCCCTGGAAATTCTCCAACTCAAGTAAATATTATTTTAAAAAAAACTGTTTTAAAAATGATAGAGATTGAAAGTGATAGAGAGATAATACGATTAAAAGACAGTACTTTGAAAAAAATTATGTTTTCAAAAATGACTTAATAATGCAGTGCATGAAAATATATTAAATAATTTTTTGTAATTTGACCTCCCCCTAAACTTGACCCAGTCCTAGGAAGCTTGTTGACCACAAGTACTCTTCCTCTAAGTCTTTAGGGTTTAGTTCAGATCAAAGGAATTATCTAATAATTTCAAAACAAATAATTATTAAAAAACTTTTCAAAAATCCTTCTTTTGACTCAGACTCCTCCTAAATTTGACACATCCTAGGAGTCCTTGTAGATCATGAAGTGGACCTTCCTCTGTGTCTTTAGGGTTTATCAAAATCAAATAAGACACATGCACAATTTTAGAATGTATTTTGAAATTTCGAAACATATTTTGAAATGAAGGTTATTTGTCAGGCATAGTTTTCGAAAAACATAAGTAATAGTATTTAAAGCACAGTTTTCGAAAACCATTTTAAAAGACAGTGATTTTTCAAGGATATTTTTTTTAAAAGACATTTTAAAAGATAGTGATTTTTCAAGCACAATTTTTGAAAGAAAATTAAAAGAATAAACCACTCCCCCTGTACCGTTTGACTCTATCTAAGTGCTTAGGGGACTTTAGTGTTGACCTAAGAGGCTTATGTCTAATTGTGCAGGTCAAACAATTTTTAAAAGAATATAATTTTGAAAATTTATCATATATAATCAACCAGACAAGCATGAATTCCCTAAAAATATTATTATGTTGAAGCACTATTTTGAAAATATATTTTTAGAAAAATATTGTAAGAATTTTGAAAACAGTTTTGAAAAATATTCTTCAATTTATTAGTCCTTAACATCTCACCATTCTAATGTCTCAATACAGCAAGTATAGTTGCCTTATGGGTGCATTGTGAGATGCTTGAATCATTTTTCTTAATTCATTGTTAAATCTAAGATTTAATTGAACCTTGTGTTAGATTCAAATTTATCAAATAGTAAAGTAAATTTTATTTTCGGTAATCGACTTCCAGGTCTTAGCGAGGCACAAGGCCTTCTTTGGCCGTAGCCTTATTGGATCATCAACCCTTTCCTTGACAAAGCCTTTTATCGAAAATTCATTTTCAAATTACTTCTTGAAAAATTTTGGTCTAACTAGCTTAGGTCTTGGATCGGTAGCTTCGGGTAGTTCCACCAGACTAAACAAACCAAGTAGAATATACTTGACCTTATTAGAAGGGCTTCCCTAACGTACTATCATCTCACCTCCACCTAATACTAGGTTGTTCAAGTTTCAACTATTCTTTTTCCTATAGCCGTTCTAAATCATGCATAAAATTAAACATGAATGATATGACATAAATTTTAAAGAAATAGCAGATGCATGTTCATGGCATTAATGCATGAGTCAACCAATTCAAATCATTTTATTTAAGTTTCTAATAATGTATCAAATTCCCGATTTGATACATGTCATGTGAACTCGCGAATATGTCAACCCACTTTGACATATTTGATATTATTAATTTAATTGTTGCAGTTTGGGTAAGATTTTATTTGATTTGAGTTTAAGTTATTTAAAAATTAATTAGATTTAAGTTAATTATGAATTAATTAAAGTTAAATTAATTAAGAATTCATTGAAGTTGGATTAATTAAGGATTAATTAAATTTTGAATTAATTAAAGATTAATTGAATTTGAATTATTTAAAGATTAATTGAATTTGAATTAATTAAGGATTAATTTAACTTGAATTAATTAAGGTTAGTTAATTACGAATTATTAATTAAGAATTATTTAAAATTGAATTAATTAAGAATTATTTAAAATTGAATTAATTAAGAATTATTTAAAATTGAATTAATTGAGAATTATTTAAAATTTAATTAATTAAGAATTATTTAAAATTGAATTAATTGAGAATTATTTAAATTTGAAAAGATTAATTAAAGTTAAATTAAATAAGAATTAAGATTAAGTTAATTAAGGATAATTAAAATTGAGTTAATTAAGGATTATTTAAGATTGAAATAAATAAGGTAAAAATTGTTAAGATTTAATTAGATTTAAATTTTAACATTTCTAGGTTAGATAATAATTGTGGGTTTAGCTTCATCATTTTTATTATTTCAAAAATTTCTGATTCCTTTACTATTTCTTTTTTATTTATCTTTTCAAGTTTTTCTAATAATTCTTATTTATTTGAATTTTTGTGAACTTTATTAACTATAGTCTTGATATCAAATAATTCCTTTTCCTCCTCATCCTCAAAATTATATCTTTCAATATCCTCAAGGTAGGTGGAGTAATTTGGGCCATTAGTTAGTGTTTTGTAATAATCTTCAACATTATCTATAATTAAATTATTATCTAAAAGAATTTCAGTTTCAATATCCTCAAAGTTATCCTCAGCATTATCTTTAATATCTTCAAGATTAATCTCACAATTTTCAGAATTATCAATAAGATTTTCAAATTTGATTTCAGAGTTATCCTTAAGATTTTCAAATTTGAATTCAAAATTATCCTTAAGATTTTCAAATTTGAATTCAGAATTATCTTTCAGATTTTCAAGTTTGAATTCAGAATTATCAGATTTAATTTCTAAATTTTCTTCAAGAATTTCAGAAATAATTTCTTGATGATCACCAAGATTTTCAGAAATAGTTTCTAGATTATCACCAAGATTTTCAGGATTAATATTATCAACATTATCATTATCAGAATTTTCAGGATTAAAATTAAGATTAATTTCAGAATTAATTTTAGAAATTAATGAATTAATATTAATGATTAAACAGTTGATTTCTGATATTTTAACATTATCGATATTTTATAATTGATCATGCAGAACATTAACTTGACTATTCACAAAATTTAATTTTCAGAAAAATTATCTAAATTATTTACATAAGATAGTGCAGGAATTTTAAAATTTTTCGGAACATAAATTTTGCGTACCTTTGTCGGACACTTATTTTTATAGTGTTCGTACCTTTCGCATTTAAAACATCGTACGCAACTTTTATCCCTTCGGACTCCGGGCGCTGATGCCTCCTTTGCTTCCGGTGGTGTAGACCGAGTCTTACGAGTAGGGCACTGATTTTTATAGTGCCCTCTCTCCCTGCACTTGAAGCATATAATATGGAATTTAAAATTTGACATTTAAAAATAAAATGTACCTGATTCACCCCTGGGCTCCCCTCAACTCCTGGCGTCTTTGCTCCGTCGGCTGTTAGTCCGGTGAAGAGCGTCCAGGCTCTGATACCAATTGTAGGACCGGTGTCGTCGATAGAGGGGGGGGTGAATATCGACTTTAACTTTTTGTGGAAACTTTCGATCGAATGTTCGTTCTAGACAGAGAAAATAGAAAGAACGAAAATAACGATAACACAAAATGCACACGGGATTTACTTGGTTCCCAACCCCCGAGGGTCAGTACATCCAAGGCCTAAGCACGGGAACGCCCGTCCACTATTGGTCTCCTTTCCGGACTTTCCGGAGGCGGAGAAACCCGTCTTACAGTGCACAGTTACAATCACAAAGATAGATTAAAATTGATTGCGAAAAATAAATTCAAACCAAAAGAGTCGAATACTCGGCCGATCTGAATCTCCGAAGTGTCGCGCACTTCCTCCCGGAGCCTCCTTGGTCGCAGAGCTTCGTCGTTAGCGCGTTTCTTCTGTTTGGAGTGCTCAGAATAATTCTGGAAGTTGTGTCTTGAGCCTTGGGGTCGAAGCCCCTTTTATAGGCTTCATTAGGGCGCCTGTGATCACCGGGGCGCCTCAAAGGGCTTGGTCAAATCTTATCTCCGCGCCGAACTCGTCGCAGCAGATAAACCTCTTGACCAGGGCACCCTAGACCTCCCAGGCGCCTCAATGACCCCAGTCAAAGCTTATCTCTGCTTCGAACTTGCAGCCGCAAATACAGCTTTGAACCTGGGCACCTGTATCGATGGGGGCGCCTGAATTGAAGCCTGTTCTGCCTTCTTTGACTATGTTGGGTATTACTTGGTGGGTTTCCTAAGCGGATACCTGGTCGATCCGAGAGACCTCTCTATGCCTACGGATTAAAAAATTTAATCTGAATAGAGTGTCGTTTACCATCGACCGTCTCGTGCCGTATCGAACGATTCAAATTGCAACTTAGCCAATTACCAAAATTGGTCTTGCAATTTGCTCGACCGTTCGACCCCGGAAAAGGCGACGAGTTGATCGCCGGCTTTTGTGTTTATGGTCGGGGTCCAGTTAAATAATTATTGACTATGATACGCAATCAAAATAATTAAATAACAAACATGAAATGACGAGGCAAATAAGTAAGGCACAAAATAAGAACATAAGGAGCCAGGGAAGAATATACCTTCCGTTACCTTACGATCTTCTATCGTATGACCCTCCCCTCTTGGACGTCGTGTGGGCGACGATCTATCAAGATCCGTGGTCACCAAGTCGATTGCTTCTCCTTGCGCCAACCAATCCCTAACCAAAGGAATGCTGCTGGCCACTCCAAGAAGAAGGTAATCCAAAAACAAATCCTATAACTCCTCTTTTCTCCACCACCAGCGCCCGAGCTGTGTCTTCTTCTCCACACGGAAGGTTCCTGCTCACGAAGAAGGCTCTCGCCTTCTACACAGGAAGGCAGGTTGCGTGAACAACCTTCCTGTTGCTCACACCTCACCTCCACAGGTTGCGCAAGCAACCTTCTTCTCCAAGTAAAGTTGCGTATGCAACTTTTTCTCCACGCCTCACGTCCACAGGTTGCATCGAGGATGATTTGCAAGCAATGCAATTTATAGGAGATGGAAAAGGATTAATTGCATGCAAATCAATTAATCGCATGGAGAGCAATACAATTAATTGGAGACGAAACGCATGCAATTAATTTTAGAAGAAATAGATTAATTGCATGTAGTTAATTGGAGAAGAAACACATGCTGTTAATTGAAATTGCATGCGTTGCAATTCATTCGAAAAGAACAAAATTAATTTCTTCCGTTCGGCGCCGCAGAGTGAACCGAGGGTGAGAGAGAGAGAGAGGAGAGAAGAGTTGAGGCTAGGGTTTCTTGTGATCTATTGGATTAACCATCAATTTAGTTCCATGCCACCATGGGGTATTTATAGGGCTACGATAGGGACCATGAGGAGGAGTTGGATCTTGGCCTGCTAATGGACCCGGTCCATTAATGAGGATCCATTCCACTAAAGGGCCCTCATTGAATTACCTCACCAACCCCCATATTTACATATGAGCTCCACTTATTACAAGTCGTCCATCCCCCCGTGTTTAAGATTTCGAATGCCCGTTAATTAATTAAATTACTGACAATTTAAATTAATTAACTTCTGGATCCTTGACTAGTACCACTCGACCTTATCATCATGCCGGATCAAATCCACCTGCAGGGTTTAGCATGATGAACCTTTCGAGCTCATCAAGGGGGCATTATCAACCCAACTCACCAGGACACGGATTCCGTCAATAATCAATGTCACATCATATTATTAATATTATCTCCCAACTTACCGGGTCTATCGATCTAACAGAATAGATCTCGCCCATTAGTAAATCAAAGAAATAATAGTTAATAATATATGCCCGTTATTATATCGGGATTAAGGGATCGTACTCCATAATAAAGTCTGAGGTCCTATCCAATTATCAAGTCAGTACAAATTGGATAACCTCGAGTTTTGGTCCTGCTAAATGTACTCAAAGCACACTAGTGTAATCCTATGGTCAAGACCAACCACACCTAATTACACTACAACCATTCCGATGGGTTGTCCAATTCCATCTCGGTTGTGGGCCTCTATTTATACTAAGCAAGGAACTGATAACATGATCTTCCGTGTGACACCACACACCATGTTATCTACAATGCAAAGTAATTGGATTTCATGCATGTACTAATATAAATAGGCACCTAGTGTAGTTGTGATTCTCTTTTCAAAATAAAGATGTTCATATATATAAAAGAAGCATGTCTTTCAGTATACACATCTAACAGACTAAACCTACTCTGCCTTCTTTGACTGAGGCGCCCCAGTTGATGGGGGTGCCTAGCTCCTTTAGGGCGCCCCCTTCAATAGGGGCGCCTAGCTGGCTAGGTTCCAGCCCCGTTGTTTGCCTGCTTTGTCTTCCATTCTAAGTACCTACAAGATACACAAATACAAAGCAAATATATACACATTCTTAACCTTAAGGACTTGGTTCTGACTTCGGATTTCCACGAAACCCTAGATCGAACCGATGCAAGTTCCCACCCCCGGGAATGCGCCTTCACCTACTCCTTTCAGGAGACGGTTGCCACCCAGTCCATTCGGGTGGACTTTTGCTTAGCCTCCGATACTCTTGGATCTCGAGACGTCTGAACCTCGACCCGTCTCTACTTCTGTCCTTAGTCATCGCTCAGCTAAGTTGCTCAATCCCTCGGACCAAGACTTCGTGCCCAAACCCTAAGTCCAGGACTTCGGTGCCCAACCCTCGGCCAAGTCTTCGTGCCTAATTTCTCGAACCAGGTCTTCGGTGCCCAACCCTTGGCCAGGACTTCGTGCCCAATTCCTCGAACCAGGTCTTCGTGCCCAGTTTCACTCACCAAGTCTTAGTGCCCAACTTCACTCACCAGGTCTTAGTGCCCAATTCTTCGAACCAGGACTTCGTGCCTAGTTTAACTAGGACTTTGGTTCACCTTGGTCCAGTTTTCTTCACTCACCCTTCCCTTGTTCAATATATCACTGACTTAAGCATATTGTCAAACATTGAAACATTCAGAGGAGGACATCACTGATACAACTTACATTAACATTTTTATCTACATTGCATTGTCTGTTCTTGACCTTTGCGGCCTTTATGCATAGGCCATTATGATGTACCATGATTACGTAGAAGAATGATGAAAAAAAAGAAAAAAAAACATTTTGCTTAATATTAACCAGGTAGAAAATTCTGAAAGTAAAAAAGCCAAGTTCCATCCAATTGAATTATCCGAATCGAATGGATAGAACCTAGAAATTTGATTATGTTAATTCGTTTTTTATTTTTTTAAAAAAAATTATTTAATTTTTTTGTTAATTTGATTTGATTTATTTCGATTTTAAATTTTATAGTTCGGTAAAATCGAATAAAAATATTAATTTAATTATTTTTATTTTAAAAAATAATTAAATAAATAAAATCTTAATTTTTTATTTAAAACAGAATAAGATTTTAAAATTTCAATTAATTCAATTAATTCGGTCAAAAACCGAATTAACCAATAAAATATCAGTTCGGTCAATTCTATTTTCATAAAAAAATTCGATTGGTTCAATTTATTCGATTTCAGTTCAGTCAATTTAGATTCGGCAATTTACCAAAGGGCGTACGTAACAATTCGAAATTACCAAAGGGCGTCCCATGGTTTGTATTTTACCAAAGGGCGCAGCTCTTTAAGTGAACTTCCTATTATACCCTTGGCGCCACATAATACCTTTTCCATTCCCATTTTCGAGACATCCGAACCACTTTTGCAGTAAAATAATAATATGTGGTTCGGATGGTAAGGTAGTAGAATTTTTGGCCATTCTCTCTCTCACCGCAACAACGTAAATGGTATTGTTGAAGGAGGACATTGTGCGTGCCCTAGTTGTGCTTTAGTCGCTTACTACTCCCTCGAATCCTCCGGCCAACCAAAACCTAGGCTCCTATACAGGAAAGTGGTAGTGTGTGATCCTGAGGCGGCTTGAAGTGTTAACGTTGAAGTTGATACTGCTCGGCACTATCAAAGTAGGATTTAGGGTTTCTGCAGGGTTGATTTTCATCATAATGGCAGGAAAAAGGTCTGTGGGTGGTTCATCGTCTTCTTCATTGGCATTAATCACCAAGGTATGTGATATTGTTTATACTTATTTTTGCTGAATAAACACTGCTTGTGATATTGTTTATACTTATTTTTGCTGAATAAATTTGTAATGTATAAAAACTGTAGGGTTCAGATGAGTTTGGGAAAAAATTACATTGGTGCAGTGTTTTAGGCCATTTTAAACATTTTGTTGAAACATTTGAAATTTTAAATGATCAACACATTGCGAAGATCAAAGAGTCGCCCTTCAGTATTTTCTTGGACATTCAAGAATTGCAGCATATCCAGGGAATTTTGGTTAATATATTTGAAAGTTGGGATTCAACCTCGCAAGTTTTTAAATTCTCAGGTAATAGTTTTAATTATGAATTATAAACAATATCTATAGTAAGATAAAACTTGGATATAGTTGGCCTTAAATGATTGATATTTGATCAATTTAAATGAGTGAATTTAAGGTGAAATTCACTTCAGGCCCTCGATAGGCCTGAAATGATTTTATTTCAGGCCTACCGAGGGCCTGAAGTGAATTTACTTCAGGCCCTCGGTAGGCCTGAAATGAATTTATTTTAGGCCCACGTTGGGCCTGAAATGAATTAATTCAGCCCAACGTGGGCCTGAAATGATTCATTTCAGGCCCACATTGGGCCTGAAATGATTCATTTCAGGCCCACATTGGGCCTGAAATGAATTCATTTCAGGCCCAAAGAGAAATAAGTTGAAGCCTATATTGTTGATGATAACTAAACATTTTAATTGTTTCAGGTGTACCGGTTGCGTTCACCAGACGAGCTATTATTTTGGTACTGGGTATAGTGGACCGTGGAGTTTCGGTCCCTATTAATTCAACTGAAGCATCGGGTGACCTCTATCGTACTTACTTCTCAAAAGAAAAACAACCTACCAGAATAAGAATTGAGGACTTACTTCAACATTATTCTAAAAGTGTTGAATCAGAGGATGATGTGTTATTAGTTTGTAAATTTTATATTTTGTATATATTTGTTTGTGTTTTATTTTCGTCTAGTACATATAAGGTCCCTCTAGGGCTTGTAGATATAGTAGATGATTATGACAATCTTGGTAGATTCAACTGGGTGGAAGCAATCCATAAATTTTTATCTCCCCAATTACCTAAGATTGGGAAATTATTTTCATCAAGTCAAGGAAACCAGAGGACCACCAACCTCCCTTACGTAAAGGGATTTGCTGGGCTTTTGGCAGTGAGTAGAATTTACCTAAATTATATTTTATAATATTTTGCTGTCATTAATGTAATTGTCTGGAATACTTTGTGTAGGCATGGTTTTTGGAGCATGTACCCATTCAAAAACCATACAATGTTGAAGGACCCCGAATAAATAAGTGGAGAATATTCCTTCGCATATTAGTAGGGTGAGGGACCTTGTCAACCAAATCAGGTCCGAATAGGTAATTATTCTAAATTGTGATCTATGTTAGTTTATCTATGTTAGTTTGATATAGAGGCAGTAAAATTTGTGTACTTGGTAATTGACAGGTGATTGTTGAAATAATTCCTAACCTACATGAAAACACATTGTTTGAGAACCTTGAGATTGGGGATGACATTCCACGGGCAATGGAGACATCACAAGGACATGACACAGAAGATGTAAGTCCATGTGGTGAATGCATTCTTAAAGACACCCTAATCAAGGAGCTAACAGAGGAGAATATATGTTTGAATGAAAGGGTTAAGGAATTACTTTTAATTATTGAAAAAAGGGCATGGAGGCTCAAGAAAGCTATCCTGTAGTCAGTCCTCTTTCTGATCCAGTATCTTGTAGAACAAGGAGAGGACGTGACCGAACTCGGTATGATTACAGGGATACTCCAATTGAGAGTCTAGTATGACACCAACTATTACATAAGGGGAAGCGGAGAAAGGAACAAATATCAAATATCATGGACAAGGGAAAAAGGAATCTTAGTGAGGAGGATATGGATGAAGCAAGAGAAACCATTACTGTAATGGAAGTTATGTCTGAAGAAGATATAGAGGAGGAGAAAAGAAGGACCTCCGAACTATACAAAATGAGGCAACAAGGCATTGATGTATGTGAGTTATTTTCATATAAATTACATCAAATTTATTGAATTTGGTCATTAATTAGTTTGGTCTAAATTGTATCGATGTAGTTTGTAAAGAAGCATTTTATGAAGTCGACGAAGAAAAATCAAGATAAAGAAGTGGCCTACGTGATAAATAAATTGGAGAACCTAAAGTAAGTTATGAAACATAGTTTAGTTAATATATTTGGGGCTTTAATATATAATCTTATCAATTAACTTGGCAGGTTGGATAATGAATTTATCTGGGAGGATGCACCCTTTGCTTTGAAATTGCATTCATTCTTACAAATCCTCAATGGAGAGGTTTTTACAAAAGGCGAGGTCATTGATGCCTTCTGTAAAATGTTATTTAGGGGAGCATCCACATCTGGTAGGTCATACAACAAGTCAATATATTGTTCAACCTTCTTCACAGTAAGTGATGTAAATTAGTATGAATTAATAGATTGTAGAAGACCTAATATTATGATGTGGTTATTAATAATTTTGATTTTGCAACTATTTAGGCTTCAATAAGATCGTCAAGAAAGTTTTTCATGCAACAAGTGATGAAGACGGATATGATAGCATAAGGGTTTAGATATATTTTAATACCTTTGTGCAGTGATAATACACACTTTCACTTGTTGGCGGTGGATACAGAAGCAATGACTTTCATTCATTTAAATTCTCTTGCTAGTGGCCGTAAATATAAGCATGATTTTGACTCAGCGGTGAGCTACCTACCTTTATTCATATATATGTTCATCATTTGGTAAAAAATGTCATTGAAATTCATGATATATTTGACAGGTAAAAGAACTTAAACAATATACTCGCGAGGAACTTACGGCTATTCATCCATATCTACAAAGTCATCATCCCTTGACAAATGGCCCTCTGTCAGACAAAAATATCCCTAACAAGAACATAGGTCAGTAAGTGAGGAAGAGTTTGAAAATTTTAAAATCATCAAAGTATTTTATTACCCCACTTATTGAAATCAGAAATACTGTTTGTTATTTCAACGTGGACTGTGCCTTCTTTGTTATGCAATACGTCCGATGTCTCCTATACGATGAGAAGATGGATTTCAAACAAGGAGATATGACGAAAATGAGATTTGATCTGACAGTAAATATAATGGGAGACATGTATTGTAAAACATGAGACTGTCAATCTCTTGAAGTAATGTTGTAAAAAAACATCCTTTGCTGGTGATTCAGCTCCATTTGTATAGAAATTGTGTAATTTGTATGAATATAATTTATTGTCCAGAAAAACAAAACAATTGTGTGATGTTGATTCACATCGAGTTGCTGCAATGTAGTGTACCAACTGATACGGCAAGAAAACATAACTCATAATGATTTGGACTAAGTTTGCATACCAGAAATAACATCTCTTTGGTTAACTCTAACTACTGATATATATCCAAGTATCGAAGGTCCATCAGTGGGTTTCTGATACATAATTTGAAAATATGACTTAATGGTCTCGAAGGAATTGAAAATTGGTATGCATTCTGTATTGACTTAGTAAGATGGATTATCTCTACCTTAAATTTAAAAAACTTGTTTCAAATTCTAAAGATTAATAATTAAATAAAATTACAGGATTTGGTCACAACTTGTAGATAAATATAGAATATTAATCTATAAATCATTATTTTAGTTAATGGCAAGGTGAGCATGAACTTAACTTTTCAGACCCACGGTGGGCCTGAAATAAAATGATTTCAGGCCCATGGTGGGTCTGAATTAAATCATTTCAGGCCCACGGCGGGCCTGAAATAAAAACATTTCAGGCCCATGGAGGGCCTGAAATAAAACCTTTCAGGCCCAAGGTGGGCCAGAAATCATTTCAATTCAGGCCCAGTTTGGGCCTGAAATCAAGTGATTTCAGGCCCAACGTGTGGCTCAACTAGGAAAATTTCAGGGTCTCTGTTAACCATTAAATACTTCTGATTTAAGTTGGTGGATAATAAATTTGAAGTTGTATAGGTGTAATACGTTTATAGAACATAACTCATAAATATTGGTACTTAGTGTGCACATAAAAACACACTGATATACCTAAAAACCTCCTATTGCAAAATACTGTTATATAGGGTTTTCAGAATTCCAGATATGGGAGGTCCATCAGTGAGTTTTACTCAAAACTCACAGATATACCTAAACCACTCCTATAGCATTGGTGATACAGCAAGATTAGAGGTTTGGGCACCCAAAATCTCATCTCCTAGCTCAACCCTATCTACTGATATAGGTTTTTCAGAATTCCAGATATGGGAGGTCCATCAGTGAGTTTTGCTCAAAACTCACTGATATACCTAAACCACTCCTATAGCATTGGTGATACAGCTAGATTAGAGGTTTGGGCACCCAAAATCTCATCTCCTAGCTCAACCCTATCTACTGATATAGGGTTTTCATAATTCCAGATATGGGAGGTCCATCAGTGAGTTTTGCTCAAAACTCACTGATATACCTAAACTACATGCTATAGCAATGGTGATACAGCTAGATTAGAGATTTGGCCTCTCAAAATCTCATCTCCTACCTCAACCCTATCTACTGATATAGGTTTTTGGTAGGAGATGAGATTTTGGGTGCCCAAATCTCTAATCTTGCTGTATCATCATTGCTATAGGAGTGGTTTAGGTATATCAGTGAGTTTTGAGCAAAACTCACTGATGGACCTCCCATATCTGGAATTCTGAAAAACCTATATCAGTAGATAGGGTAATTAAATAAAATTACAGGATTTGGTCACAACTTGTAGATCAATATAGAATATTAATCTATAAATCATTATTTTATTTAATGGCCAAGGTGAGCATGAACTTAACTTTTTAGGCCCACGGTGGGCCTGAAATAAAATGATTTCAGGCCCACGGTGGTCCTGAATTAAATCATTTCAGGCCCACGGCGGGCCTGAAATAAAAACATTTCAGGCCCAAGGAGGGCCTGAAATACAACCTTTCAGGCCCAAGGTGGGCCTGAAATCACTTCAATTCAGGCCCAGTTTGGGCCTGAATAGATCCATTTCAGGCCCAGCATGTGCCTCAACTGGGAAAATTTCAGGGTCTCTGTTATCCATTAAATACTTCTGATTTAAGTTGGTGGATAATGTTGGTGCAGAATGCACCTAAGTCAAACCTGTGTTTTGATAATGGCAACATAGGTCAAAAGTTAAGTCTTTCTTGTTTTCTAACAAGTTAATCTAGTGTGCAGGAAAAGCCCTAGCGAAGGACTGCTAGGCACTGGCAAAGGAATGCCAGGAAAGAAAGCCCTAGCGAAGGATTGCTAGGCAATTGGCGAAGGACTGCCAGTATCAAGCCCTAGCGAAGGACTGCTAGGCTCCAGGTGAAGGACAGCCTGGGACTGAAGCCCTAGCGAAGGACTGCTAGGCAACTGGCGAAGGACTGCCAGTTTACAAGACCTGACAAAGGACCGTCAGGCAAAAGTCCAACCAGAGGAACGGTTGGCATCAGGTAAATTCTCCCGAGAGGAGTAGGTGAGGACGCGTTCCCCGTCGAGGGAACAGTAAGCGTCGGTTCGACCTAGGGCTCCATTTTGGAGACCAAAGTCAGAACCAAGACAGCTAAGGCTGTATAATCTAATGTTTTATTGTTTTATTATGTTTTGGACTAACCTTGGATGCAGGACCGAAGGAACGTGTGTCTGCAGCTCAGAATGCCTCAAAGGAGTGAGACAATGGCTGAGTAGGGCGCCCGGAGTGTCCTGGGCGCCCCCAAGGTGCATACAAAACAAGTCAAAGAAAAAAGGGTTCGAACGGCTGCTGGGCCGGGCGCCCCCGTGCTCCCGGGCGCCCCCGCTGCTCCCGGGCGCCCCCAGCATCCCGGGCGCCCCCATGCGCATGCATCGAACCAAAAGCCCTCGAAGCCAAGCGGATAAAGTTTGACCCGGTCAATCCGGGAGCCCCGAGCGCTCCGGGCGCCCCGGTCAAAGCGGATCCAGAGGATCAGACGCGACCGAGACTTTGGCGGATCAAAGGCCACGTGGGGGCGCCCCCGACGTCCCGGGCGCCCCCTGGCGCTATATAAAGGGCCCTCGACCAAGGCTTCAAGGCATCAGTTCTCTCAACGCCTCAAAGCTCTTCTACGCTCGTGCCTTGCTCCGGAAACACTCCAACTCGAGCCGACGACGTCCCGCTGCCCCGAAAAAGTCAATCCACTCCGGACGTCGGTAACGAAGATCGAAATTTTAATATTATTATTTTATTGCACTTATTTGTAATCAAATATTGTAAACTGTTTTGCGCGTATATAGAATTGCCCAAAGTAAACGGTCAACGACCGTGGGCCTTGGAGTAGGAGTTGACACAGGCTCCGAACCAAGTAAATCGACTGTGTCTGTGTGCTGTTTTTAAATTTCCGCTGTGCAACTGTTCGTTACGAAAATCCGAACAATTTTCAATATTCACCCCCCCTGTATCGGTTTTCTCGATCCAACAGATAATAAATTTGTAGTTGTATAGGTGTAATACGTTTATAGAGCATAACTCATAAATATTGGTACTTAGTGTGCACATAAAGGTTTTTGCTCAAAACTCACTGATATACCTAAACCACTCCTATAACATTGGTGATACAGCTAGATTAGAGGTTTGGGCACCCAAAATCTCATCTCCTACCTCAACCCCATCTACTGATATAGGGTTTTCAGAATTTCAGATACGGGAGGTCCATAAGTGAGTTTTGCTCAAAACTCACTGATATACCTAAACTACATGCTATAGCAATGGTAATACAGCTAGATTAGAGGTTTGGGCACCCAAAATCTTATCTCCAACCTCAACCCTATCTACTGATATAGGTTTTTCAGAATTCCAGATATGGGAGGTCCATCAGTGAGTTTTGCTCAAAACTCACTGATATACCTAAACCACTCCTATAGCATTGGTGATACAGCTAGATTAGAGGTTTGGGCACCCAAACATCTTATCTCCTACCTCAACCTTATCTACTGATATAGGGTTTTCAGAATTCCAGATATGGGAGGTCTATCAGTGAATTTTGCTCAAAACTCACTGATATACCTAAACTACATGCTATAGCAATGGTGATACAGCTAGATTAGAGGTTTAGGCACCCAAAATCTCATCTCCTAGCTCAACCCTATCTACTGATATAGGTTTTTCAGAATTCCAGATATGGGTGGTCCATCAGTGTGTTTTGCTCAAAACTCACTGATATACCTAAACCACTCCTATAGCATTGGTGATACAGCAAGATTAGAGGTTTGGTCACCCAAAATCTCATCTCCTACCTCAACCCTATCTGCTGATATAGGTTTTTCAGAATTCCAGATATGGGAGGTCCATCAGTGAGTTTTGCTCAAAACTCACTGATATACCTAAACTACATGCTATAGCAATGGTGATACAGCTAGATTAGAGGTTTGGCCTCCCAAAATCTCATCTCCTACCTCAACCCTATCTACTGATATAGGGTTTTCTGAATTTCACTCTGGACTTGAAGTCATTCAGGCCCACCGTGGGCCTGAATTCATTTTCCACGGTGGGCCTGAAATAATTTGATTTCAGGCCCACCTTGGGCCTGAATCATTTTATTTCAGGCCCACCATGGGCCTGAAATAATTTTATTTCAGGCCCACCGTTGGCCTGAATTCATTTTATTTCAGGCCCACTTTGGGCCCTGAAATAATTCTATTTCAGGCCCAACGTGGGCCTGAATATATCTTATTTCAGGCCCAGCTTCGTTCAATAAAATTAAATACATAATCAATAAAAATAAATATATCTGAATTTTAGAGCCTTGAAAAGTAAATATAAATACATAATCAATAAAATGCACATGATAAATCTGAAATATATATGATATATAACAAATTTAGTTTTATTTTTTAAATAAAAATAGATATAACCTAAATTATATTTGTAATACATATAAAAAGGGCCACCTAGGGCCTGAAATCCTTTTATATCAGGCTCAGCAGTCACTCATTTGTATAGCGTCCCTGGGAGCCTAGTGCTAAGCAATCGTCTTCTAGCTCCAGATTTGTTGCGATTTGAAGATAGCGTGCTTGTCTTGATTGGAGTAGTTGTGGGCGACATCATCGTCATCGCACTAGTCGACTTGTACGTACCCTAATTTGTAGTTTGTCATTTCAGTTCTTGCTTTCACCTAGGGTTAGCGATAGTTTTCAGTAAAAGACTGAATTTGAGGAGGCCCTTTTATGAACGAATTCTAATTGTCAATTTTTTTTTCAAATAATTTTTTGTTTGATGGTTGCAAAGTTCGGTATGGGTCAAAAAAGATCAGCTTCAAAGAAAGCTGCTCCCACCAAATCTAAAAAACAGCAAGTCCCTGGGGGAAGTAATGAGAAAAAATAGCTGCCAAAACGAAAAATCAAATTGCCTACCTAGTATTCAAGTTTTGCCAACAGAGGTCGAACTAAACGAATGAACTGGAAAAGTAGCCTATGCCATTTCAAAAATTTTATTGATTCTGTTCCACCCACACCAGCACAAGAACAGTTGCTTCGAGACACACCCTTTTCTTGGGTCCTCGACCTTCCTACTAGTTCTTGTGTAAGACCCCAAGTTCAGAACATGTTTGATAATTGGGATGAAGAAGAACAGAGCTTTGTAATCCATGGGAAAAAACTCAATTTCACAAAGGTTGATATATCACTTATTCTAGGGCTACCTGACCATGGAGAGATAGTCCAACTTGATTTGAATGAGGCCTCCACGCCACTGTACAAGGAGTATTTTGAAGATTCCAGTTGTTCTGCCCGACATTTGGAGAAACTGCTAATAAAGTCTACATCCAATGACAAGCTGTCCTGTCAGTTGTATATACTCTATTTTTTTTGTACAGTGCTATTTTGTGGTACTAGCAGCATACTTGTCATTCCTGCCGTGTCACTAATTGATTGTGTAGATGATTTTGACAATCTACGAAACTATAATTGGTGCAATGCCGTGTACAATTTCATGGTTCCTCAGTTGGGGGCCATTGGAAAGGAGGTGACATTGAGGCATAGAAGACATGTAGGTGATTCAACCCAACCGGCCAAGGCTCCCTTACTCAAGGGATTTTCAAATATTTTGGCTGTAAGTTAGAGTTACTTATACCCGCTGATATAATTTGATGATGGATATTATTTACTGATTATAATGATGTTGCAGGTATGGGTTACTGAACATATTAGTATTACTGCTCCTGAACATCCTCATAAATTGCCAAGAATACTACGCTGGACTTGGCCTAAAGCCCACGTTGAGAGTATCAAGAGGATGATAGACCGTGTGGCCACAGATTCAATTATTGTTGATTTAATTCTGTTTGATATAGAGCATGATTTGGTACCTGACTACTCTCCTCCAACTCAACCACTTGAGGTACACTGTGAGGAATTACAGCAGGCACCAGAAGGAAGCCAGGCACCACAAGGAAGGCAACAGGCCTTACAAACGGAAGCCTGCAATATATGTATACAAAAACAAGAACAAATTGAGACCTTACAGCACGAATTAAATATAGCACTTAAAAGTTTGGAGGAAGCCACAAGTGAGACAGCAACATCCATCAGTGCCAAGGATCAAATTATTGCTCAGAAAGAAACAATAATTGCAGAGAAGGAGTCGCAACTAAAACAAAAAGATGACATCATTGTTGAAAAGGATAAAATAATTGGTGACAAAGTTTCACAGCTTAAAGTACAAGAGGAGCTTAATGAAAAAAGACTAGCTGCAAGAGAGAAGATCATACTTCAGTCTAACCGAAGAATCAAGACGCTGTATGAACAATTGCAAAGCAAAGGGTCAGATGAAGGTGAGCCACTTGCCAAAAAAATAAAAATAACTCAGGTCAGACAAGACTACCAGCCCAAAGGCAAGGGCAAACAAGTTGTTCAGGATGAGGATGAAGATAAAGATGATGATGAAGATGACGCGGCTCCTGCCCCATCAATCTCAGATACTACAACGCAAACAAATAAATCTGAGACCTCCACCCAAACAAACATATCTGAACATCACGCAGCTAAAGCTAAAGAATTTCAAAAGGTCAAAAGCAAAATCTTGAAGAATTCCAGGGCAATTTTTAAGAAGAAGCCTAAAGATGCAGAGATTGCTGAAACATTATTAAAGCTTAGTAAATTAAAGTGAGTTAGTTGCTATTGCATTTGGAAAAATATTGTAAAACAATGATGATTATTGACATTCATTAATAAAATTTAATCTTCAAGAATTTCATTAAGTTGCTTATCTTATTTGCATGTAGGTATGAGTTCAATCCAGTATGGTCCAATGGGACCTTTACATTAGATATGCTATCTTTTTTGACAATATTTGATTGGAATGACTACACCACCGGGGATTGCATCAATGCATACTGGACTATTCTTGGAAATGAAGCAAAAGCGTGTAACTCACCATACCAGCCCTCCATATTGTGTGGGGTGGGGTTTGATGTAAGTTAATTAGCTACTAAATCATTATTGTTTTTTTCTATGATTTAGTCCACTGACACTTCCTTTTTAATAACCATAGGATCTTTTTGAGGCGATTCACGCTCAGGCTTTTAACAAACTATTGCTACTGATACGGATAAGCCGATTAGATATATCATCTGTCCTCTAAATAATGCAGATGATCATTGGCATCTAATGGTTATTGACCTCGTGGAAGGTAGTATCCATCATTATAATTCTCTCGGCGCCACAGAAGGGTACACTGCCAAATTTGAAAAAACTGTAAGTTTTCTACTTCATAGATATACCTCAACAAAAAGTTTCATACCAATATAATTGTTACTAATGTCATATATGTGTAGGTGGCGTTTTTCAAAAATTTAAACTGGTCTTATTACAAGACATGGAATAAAGGATTGCCTTTCATATCTGGGACAGAGTTTACTAAAATTGTTGTACAAGGACCCACCCAAAGCAGATCGTAAGAGGATGTTTATTTTTGTTAAAAATAACAATACATTTCATAGTTGGTTTTATAAGATGACAACAATGTCAATATTGGTTTTTCAGGTCGGATTGTGCATTTTTCATGATGCGGTATGCAGAAAGTCTAGTTTTTCAAAGATCTACAGATTTTAGCCAAAAGGAAATGAAAAATTATCGATTTCAAGTGGGCTATAAAATAATGAGAGACAAGTGCTGGAAGCTAAATTTGTAACTAGAATTTTTATTCATACTATGCATATGTAATTGTGAGCACAAACATTGTATATTTGTAATTATACAATCCATGTACTCCTTTTCAAATCAATGAAACTTTGCTTCGGATCATTGTTTTTGTCTCATATATGATCTGTAATTTGTAATTGTTGTGGAACCCATCAGTAATATTGAACCTTGTTTTTGCTAGAATCATTTGAATTGAGGACCACATTGGGCCTGAAACAAAAGCATTTTAGGAAACCCAGTTAGGGCCTGAAACAAAATGATTCAGTTGTATAATGTAAGTTTAATGACAAACAATATATGTTTGTAGTTATAATGTATGTAAACCATTTTGATACTCCAATGGAGCATTACTTTCGATCCTTGTTATTGTGTAATATCTAATCTATAATCTGTCCTCTTGTCGATACTATAAGCAATATTGAACCTTACTTTTCCTCTACCCTAATTTTAAATCACAGCCCACACTGGGACTAAAATAATATCATTTTAGGCCCAGCGTGGGCCTGAAATAATATCATGGGCCTGAAATAATATCATTTTAGGCCCACTCTGGGCCTGAAATAATTCCATTTCAGGCCCAAGCTGGGCCTGACACAATAATGTTCAGGCCCACGCAGGGCCTGACACAATAATCTCATTTCAGATTTCTAATAATTCAATATTAGAATGATCAAATATTTTATATAAATATACATGTTGTGAAATTATTTTTAATATTAAACAAAAAGGAGAGTACCTACATAGACATTGCATACCACAATTTAATTCCATCCACATCATTACCTCATATTTTCAGAATTTGGCACAGCAGGAGGTTTGTTTCATGGAACTATGATATTTTGATTTCTCAAAACTCATTACCAGTAGTTAGAGTTTAGATAGCTAGGAGATGATATTTTTGGTCTCCAAACATAGTCCTAATGATTATCAATTACGTGTTAATACAGTATCAGTTGGCACAGAACAATGATTCAACAAAGCAAACAAACAAAGGATCTCAAATGACATATATTCACAAACCATAGGAATTCAGGACTTCAAGACCTGAAATTACATTATTGTGGGTTTCAAAATCCGAAAACTTCACAACTGCTCAATTCTGCTTACATAACTTTACACAAGAAGAAATGTATCATAATATTGAAATACTTCTTCAAGTCACAACATTAACAACAACTAGTTTTTTCACAATACTATAGCTGTACAATATACAAAATATATACATTCAGTTATCCTCCATACAAAATATACACTTCAATCAGAATATTGGGTCACTACATATACCAATTAACTCAAGACCTTAGGGCTGCCGACATTCTACATGTCCTTTTATTATGACCAAGTTGTTTGCACCGGTTGCATTTTAGTTTGACCTTGCCATTGTGTCTGGACTCTATCCATGCCTTCTTTCGTCTACCAGGTTGCACAAGGCTACGGGGACATAGAACTGTAATGTCGTTTACTCCAGTAGGCCAAAACTTCTTGCTTCTACAAGGGAAAATACGATCCATGTAAACCCACTTTCAAGTTTCAGAATAAAAATAATGCTCACAATAAGGAAGTGTATCCATGTTCCTGTGAATGATTACGACAATAACATGTGAGCAAGGTGTAGGATCGGGTCGACCGGCTAGAGGGGGTGAATAAACGGGTTATGAAAAATAAGCACTAACACTCGTCTTTAAAAAGAAATAAACTTGGTTGCAACAGAGTCGTTGCTTCCAAGGCAGTTGATGCTCAAACAGAAACTCTTTAAGGCGGAGAAGCCTTTACAGTTGTAGCACAGAGAAAGCTTAGAGAGAAAGAGAGTTTACAACTCAATGAAATTGCTTAACTTCTAAAACTCCAAGCCTATTTATAGGTTAGGAAAATAAATCCAAATCGTAGATCTTTGATAGGATTTCTCTTATCTGTTGATCTGCAGATTCGATCTTGATGGTTGATCATGGATATATTTTAACCATGGCCTTTAGATCTGATTAAAGATAAATTAATTAGAGATTGATCGATAACATCTTTAAAACTTATCTATTTTTAATCGTTTAATCTTTCGGCTGAGATGAAGTTGCCGTTGAAGCTTGGTTCTATCCTTTGGTTGAAACTCGGCTCTATCCTTTAAGCCACGTCCACGAGCCTTTATGAAGCCACGTCCACAAGCTTTATTCGAATGGTTTGTGGTCAACAATTGCGGCTGTGATGAACTTGTGCTTTCGTTTGCCAAAGAATGCAAATGGGTTTGTGCTTCCACGTGGATGGGTGTTCAAGCCTCCATGTAATCTGCCTTCTTAGGTGAGGTCAGCATTTGGTCAAGTGGTCAAAGTCCAACCTCCATGTAACCTCTTCTTAACTTCACATGGTCAAGCCAAGTCAATTATATTGACTTTTTGTAGGTAGATCTTCTGGGTAATTTCTGGCCAATCGGAGTCAGGCTCACCCGAACCCGACTCCGATCTTTCGCCCCTCGAGCGTGCTTCCTCCCGGCTTCTCGTCCCTCGGACGTCGCACACGTCCTTCTCGCTCCACCGGCGTACTCTTCCGCAACTTCCGCATCCCTCGGATTACATTGAGCCCGTCGGCTCACTTCCCTGCGTAATCCTTCTCGACCGCTGCGTCTTACGCTCGACTTCCTCCGTTCCTAAGTTCCTGCATACTTAGACAGAGGGATTAAAAACACACAGGACCTAACTAACCTAGTTGATCACATCAAAACCAGCCGGGGCACCAACACAAGGAAGTCCTGAAATTTGAAACTCCCCACAATGACAAAACTTTTTTTCCAAATCAACAATGTATGAAGTGCCTCATGTTTCTACTTCCATTTTTTGATTGAGAGTAAGGGTGAACCTTATAAGCTCTTGCTTTCTCTCTCCTTGA
>JAGFNQ010004005.1:0-22696 GCA_024364735.1 Boesenbergia rotunda | reverse complement strand
ACCTTTGGAGATGATGTGGAGCATCATCATTGGTCAAATACCAAGCCAAGTCATCACTTGGTCAAGTCAAGGTGAGGTGGCCTTTTGGTCAAGTCAAAATTGACCATTAATCTTCCTTGATGAGGTGGCATCCACACTTAATGCTCTTGATGATGTGGAGCATCATCAATGGTTCGCTCCATGCCAATTCATCACCATGATGTGGCATTAAGTCAAGTCTAACTTGAGGTGGATTTGGGTCAAGTCAAACTTGCCTTTTATGGACTTTCCATATTTAGTCAAGTCAAACTTGACTCCATTTCTTCTCCCATGTCAAGTCTAACTTGAAGTGGAACCAAGTCAAGTCAAACTTGATTTGGATTTGGGTCAAGTCAAACTTGCCTTTTATGGACTTTCCATATTTAGCCAAGTCAAACTTGACTTCATTTTTTTCTCCATCTATTTGTCCTTTGTGTGTGACCCTATAGGTTCTTGTAACGTTGGCAATGCTTCTAACCTCTTAGAAACATAAGCAATGAGCGGTATCTAGCAACACATCATTGCTACCCAAGTTACAAGAATGTTGAGATCCAACATCACCAATGTGACTACTAATTATGACTTTCATAATATGTGACAATGTCCTTCTATCGTCGATATCTAGATTGATCTTCTATGAAGCATAGACCGTGTCATCCTCCAATCAATCTATATGTCTTGAACTCCAAGTAGACTCACTATAATCAAATAAGCTCAATATCTCATATTGCCTTATTTGGGCATGGCCATGCACTTAGTGATCTCACTCTATCAAGACTATGATATCTCTCCCGTCATATAGGAGGGATAGATCCCATCTACATCATTCACATCCCTCCGCATAATTTGTTACATACCCAGTAATCGCCTTTATAGTCCACCTAGTTATGGGTGACGTTTGACGAAACCAAAGTACATAACTCTTTATGTAGGGAACTATGGTGACTTCAGGTCTAAGGACTAATAGTCACATGAGAAAGTATATGACACTCATATAACGATCCATGATACTTTCTCATGGTGGGTCATTCAGTATACATTCTCCAATGCATACTCATGTGTCAACTTGATATCTCATATCCATGACTTGTGAGATCGAGTCATCGTGTTGACCTACATGCTAGTCTCTATGCATTAACATTATCCCTGAATGTTAATACTTGACTAGGAATAATTAAGAGTAGTGTTCTCTATATCATCTCACTATCGATTCAACCAATCGATTGATATAGATATGAACCTACTACCAAGGACGTTATTACATTTAGTTATTTGGCACCAATACAAGTAAGTATAATAACCATAATCAAATGCCTTTATTTATATATATGAAATATGATACAATGAGTCCATACAACAACCATCACATGATTGGCTCTAGGGCTCTCACTAACACTAACTTGGAGGGTTAGGTGTGAGAAAGTCCTAGCTTGGAGGGCTAGGTGTGAAAAGTCCTAACCTGGAGGGTTAGGTGTGGAAAAGTCCTAGCTTGGAGAGCTAGGTGACTGAAATCCTAGTAAGTGAAGCTTGGTGGAAATCACGGTGAGTGAAGTCGGGTCCTGGTGAGTGAAGCCAGGTGATGAAAATCCCGGTGAGTGAAGCCAGGTGATGAAAATCCCGGTGAGTGAAGCCGGGTCCTGGTGAGTGAAGCCAGGTGATGGAAATCCTAGTGAGTGAAGCTAGGTTGAAATCCCGGTGAGTGAAGTCGGGTCCCGGTAAGTGAAGTCGGGTGACCGAAAACTTGGTGAGTGAAGCCATATCCTAGTGAGTGAAGCTAGGTTGAAGTCCCGGTGAGTGAAACTGGGCATGGAGTCTTGGTCCGGTGGACTGAGCATGAGTCAGAGAAGGCTGGGAGCCCGTTCTCTTGACTTGGAGTGCATTTGGCCTTGCCTGGATCGGTCTGGTGACCGATCAGGGAAGTTGTCACGGTGTTCCCTCGTGGATCGGTCTGGTGACCGATCCAGCTATGTCTGATCGGTCTGGTGACCGATGAGGGAGAGAAGACAGAAACTTGGGTTGGCTTCTGTTCGACTCCTGATCGGTCTGGTGACCGATCTGGAACACTATTCATATCGTTCTGGTGAACGATCAAATGTCGCGAGCTCCTCTCTATGTTTGATCAGGTTGGATCCTGATTAGTCAGGAAGTTCCCTGATCGGTCCCCAGACCGATCAGGCCACAACCTGATCGGTTTGGTGACCGATCAGGGGGAGTTGGCTGCGAAAGCTAGGAATCCCATCAACCATGTGGATCGGTCCGATGACCGATCCTGATCTGTCGCGATTTCCCAGTTTCCTACTGTGGATTGATAAGTGTTATTTTGTTGATTATTTTAGTTGCTAAAATCTATGTTTGACCCATGTTTTTCTTGCTTAATTGTGAATTTACCCTAGGTTATAGGATTTACTTCTATTTTGGACTTAATTGCAAATCTTGATATTTTTGAATTATTTGGCCACTAAATTTTTGATCCATTTTTGTAGGCATGAAAGGATCATGGACCTAGGTCAGGCTGGGTCAAACTTGAGTCGAAAGTGGACCCGAATCGAGTGATCACGTTTCAGGCTAATCTGGGCCGTCCGATTCAAGAATGGCTAGATCTGAGCCATCTGGGACCATCTGAGGCGATCCGAGCTAGGGTTAGGGCTGATCAAGCACTCTGATCAAGATCTGAAGGTTTCATCCCAATCAGAGCTCATCCCACCGTTGGATCAAGCCAAGGGGTTCTAGATTGTCCATTTAAAGATTAGGTTGATCTGGACCATCCATTGCAAATCTGGAGGATCCAAGCTACCACGAGGTAGATCCTGACCCTTGATCAACATCATCAAAGTTTGGTTCAGATCGGATGAAGATAAGCCGTTGGATTTTCTCCAAACAATATGAGCCATCCATTCCTATGTATTTAATCAAACATTTCCCACAGTTCTTCCTTGTCGCGTCTTCACTGCAGCCTACGTTCTTCTTCGCATTTTCTGCATAGTTCTTCATTTTTCTTCAGTTTTCTTTAATCCGAGGGCGCGACCACCTCAATTCTTCATTTAGAACAAGATCTGGATCATTGGGGGATAGTTTTGTTGGAGATTTCAGCTCAAATTGCGCCGAAACAGGGCTGTTTGAGGGTTTCGGCAGTTCTGCAATTCAATCACTTGTTTCTCATCCGCGAGCCATTTCCGATCATCGGAGCCGTCTGTAGGGGTCCTCAGGTGAGCTCAGATGATCCTCAAGTCATCATCGCAATCCCATCCATTGAGATCGAGGAGATTGGATTGGATTTCCCCAGCTGAGTGCAGAGTGAGCAGAAATCGATTGATTGAAGCTGTTTCGAGTGATTTGCGGAGCTGAAGGGGTTCTTGGCTTGCCCTTGCGTGACGAACAAGGAGGTTTTGAGCTAAGGGGGGATTGAGGATTAGTTCCGTAGCTAATTTTCTTTATTTTAGTCTGTAATTTTGAATTCTGCTCTGTTCTTTACTGTTTCTGAATTTCAGATTTGTTAAGCTTCGTTTTATGATTTGTTACTGCTTTAATTAGTTTCAATTATGCAAGTTAATGAGATAGATTGCTTGTTGGTGGAAAACTAGATTTAATTTCAGTTTGTTTTACACTTTAAATCTTGTGTATCAGTTTGTTAATGCTGCGTATCAACTTATTTCTGCACAATTTCAGTTTTAGGTCTGCACGTTTCTTCTGTTAGCTTCTTAAGTTTGTGTTGAGCAACCCTTAGATCTTTTATATCTTGTCTGAACATTAGATTTTGCACTCGAATTTAGCTTGCCTTGTGTGTTTAATTTCTGCATTTGGAGTGATTCTGCTATTTGGCACACTATTTCTGCATTTCTTGTTTCTGAAGTGATCTGCTTTGTGTTTCTGAATTTTCTTCCTTCAGACTTGCACATCCTTACTGGTAGCTTGGTTTTCCAAGCTGAATTGTCTAGTTTAATCTTAGTAGCTTACTTGTTTCTGCATTCGGATCAAGGCTTAGTTTCTGCCCAGGCTCTTGTCTGCATTTCTAAATTTCTGCCCTTGTTCTAAATTTTAGTTTCGATTTCTTTTCTTTTGCTTCAGGTTGTGTCTGAATTTGTTAGCTTATTTCTGAATTTCTAGGTTTATTACTCCTTAAGCTAGTTTCGAGTAGTGTTCTCAGTTGCTCAGTTTGTTTTTGCATCCAATTATTTGTTCCATTTTATTTCTGCTCATAGTTGCTGAATTCCTGCATTCATTCCCTACATTTCGATACCCATTTCATTTCTGCAATAGGGCAGATTTGTTTGAGCAGCTTTTGTCTCGAAATTCTTCATTCATTTTTGCATACTTCTTCCCTGAAATCTTTGTATTCCAAACTGCATTGCTCAGTTTCATTTCTAAGTCATTGACAGTACCCTTGGCACATAAGTAAACAGCTTTGGCACAAGGATTTTCCCCTGCGTGCCAAGCTGTTTTGGCACTTGTTTCGCAATAGATTTGCTTGAGTAGTAATTTCCTAAGTTGGACACACGTTGTAGTGCAATATTTCATTTGGTATTAGTTTGATTTCCGAATTTTGCAATGTGGCATTGGTTAGATTGAGTTGCTTATTGGTTGAGTTTATCAATTGCCATTACCTAATTTTAATTTGTCCAGTTATGTCCTTGCTTTTCATTGCGTTTTCATTTCCAATTGCAATCCAAACCCAAGTTTTATTTGAAACCCAAAAACATCAACGACACATAAATACAAGCTCGAATCACACAACATCAACTAGCCCTAGGAAAAATACGACTTGTGGCCCCTTTACTACGTTTTCATATTTTGATTGCAAAAAGGGTTTCCAGCTTACACATATCTAAATTTTGAGACTCACACTTTCGTGACAGCCTCTTTTGGGTCCATTATGGACCGATCAGGCTGGAGCCTGATCGGTCAGGGGTGACTCTGATCGGTCTGGTGACCGATCAGGGTTCACTCTGATCACTGTCAGACGCTCTGATCGCGTCTGTTTTCTCTGCGCTTTTTCTGATACACTGCCGATTTTTTGTGATATGCTTTGCTAAGCCTCTGTTGAAGTGTGCAGGTGATAGCAGGTGATTCAAACACTCAAGGAGGGTCAATGGGAGGCTTTCCGTTGAGCAGGTTTGGCTGTTTCTCCTTCTCAGGTTTCAACGGCAACTGGCGCAGCTGGCAACTGACGGAGGCTCAGCTGGAGAGGAGGTCTTCAGTGGAGTGAGTGCTCAAGGAGGTCAGTGGGTTCAGGCTGGGTCAGTGGATGCTGATGAAGCTTGCGATGGTGAGAGGAAACTTAAGAAAAAGCTGGAAGCAGAGGAGCGGGTGGACGAACAGTCAGAAACTTGAGGAGTTTGGGTGGGCTGTGTCGAGAGCTCTCTGTTGCTTTTGTGCTTAAGTGTTCTTGTTGCATTTCTGTGAGATTTGTGTGAGGTTCCTTCTTGTGTGATCTCTTGTACTCAAGTTCAATCATCCGTGAGATCTGTGGAGAGGTTTCTCCACCGAAAAGGAGACTCTATCTTATCCGGTGTTCACCGGGACTTGATCTGTCGACGATCAAGGGATCGCTCACCTTAAGGGCACGCCAAGGAGTAAGGGCAAGTTATCCCCGAACCTTGTAAACGATCCTTGTTAGCGTTTTGGTTTGTCTTTAGTTTCTGCACTTTGTTTTTACTGTTATACTTTGTATTTCTTCCGTTGCGACTAATCTTCAAGTGCAAAAGTACAGAAGTGAAGGATTTAGTGTCTGGCTATATTCACCCCACTCTCTAGCCATCCAAGTTCCAACAAGTGATATCAGAGCTTGGGGCTCTACTTCAACGGCTTAACATCCGAGAGCTAACAAAGATGGCCATGGGAAGAGAAGGGTTTAGCACCAGCCGACCTCCACTCTTCAACGACACTGATTTTCCATATTTGAGGTCGAAGATGGAGTTTTACCTCAAAACCAACCTCAGCATGTGGTTTGCGGTCAAGGAAGGTTTTTCCACTCCTAAAGATGCTAAGGGAAAAGAGATTGACTTCTCAAGTTGGTCGGCAGATCAAATCCGGAAAGGTGAAGCCGATGCGAAAGCGGTGGTAACTTTGCAATGTGGGTTGACCAAGGACCAACTAATCAAGGTTGGTCCCTTCACAAGTGCTAAAGACCTATGGAGCAAGATCATTGAGCTCCATGAAGGCACTCAAGACACCCGGACTGCCAAGAAGGACTTCCTTCTCAGCCAACTCCAAAATCTGTCCATGGAAGAGGATGAAACTGTAAGTATACTCCATGGACGATTCAAAGAAATCCTCAACGGTCTCCACTCCATTAATGAGAATGTAGAGAACCGAGATCTTATAAGGTATGTCCTCAAAGCTTTTCCTAGGAACGCCTTGTGGTCATCCATGGTGGATGCTTACAAGGTGTCCAAGGATTTATCTTGTGTTAAGTTAGAAGATCTATTTTGTGAAATGGAACTACATGAGATCTCTAACAAAAGTTCAAAAGAGAAAGGTATTGCCTTAGTGGCAGGTGACAACAAGAAGAAGAAGAAGGGGAAGAAGAAGGAGAAGGAAGTCTCTTCATCTTCATCCTCATCCGAGTCCGAGGAGGAGGGCAGCTGGTCTTCTTTCTTCGAGATGACCAACTTTGTTAGAAGGATGATGAGGAAGAGCCGGCGCCTCAAGGGTAAAGGTAACCCGAGTGAAGTTAAAATTGATAAGTCTAATGTTACTTGTTATGAGTGTAGCAAGAAAGGACATTACAAGGATGAATGTCCAAAGTTAAAGAAGAAGAAGGATAAATCAAAGAAGAAAAAGAAGGTCTTGAGGGCCACATGGGATGAATCGTCCTCTAGTTCATCCGAAGAAGAGAAGGAGGAGAAGTATACTCATCACCGTGCCCTCATGGCCATAGAGGATTCAAATGAAGAGGAGAGTGGAGACGAATCAAGCTCCTCAACCGTGCCTTCATCATCTTTGGATGATGAAGAGGTAATCTCTCCCGAGCTAGATAAGTGCTATAGAACCATTGCATGTCTAGCTTGGTTGCTTAAAAAATCCAAGAATAAAGTTAAATTGTTGAAATTGGAAGTAGTAGAATTGAAATCCTCTAGGGTGGAGGATATTAATGATTTTCATGAGAAATCCTCTAAGGATGAGGCAATGGATGACTTGCATGTTAAAAATCTTGAGGATGAAAATAAGGGCTTGAAGGATGAAATTGAAAACCTCATGAATATTCTTGAGAAATTTTCAACAAGTTCCAAAACCCTAGATATGATCTTAAACTCACAAAAGGCGGCTTACAACAAGGTTAGTTTGGGTTACCAATCTAAAGAACCTAGTGTCATATCTTTAATGTCAAGAACCCAATTTAGAGTACAAAATAATTCTATGGTTCAAAAAGCTAGAAAGAAAATGACTAAGGCATGGGTGCCAAAGTCTTTCATTGAAAGTTCATTAGGTCCCAAAATTTGGGTACCTAAAACTTCCATATTTCGAATTGTATAAGCATTATTTGAGGGGGGAGCATCTATCAACATGGGAGGTTGATATTTGGTGCTCCAAACACATGACTAAAGAAAAAATTGTCATTTAAATCGTTGGTTATGGAAAATTCGAATTAAATACTTTGAGCTTCATTTTGTTAGTTCTTATAACAAGATGATCCCATGGATAGTGAGTTATGAAATCTCATTTGGGCAATAAGGAAACTTATCATGCAATGAATGATAGTATATCCATGCTTCAAAATAAATAAACAAGTTTTGAGAAAAAAATATTCACATGAATGGTTTAGGTTGACACATAACTTACTCTTGCCATGGATTGTTTAGGATAATCAGGTTTATTGTTGCAATTTATGTTTTCCTGCAATTCATGGTTTATGATATGCCTTATGTCAAGCCTAAGGAGTCCATTTTCTTTTATATGTTATACAACATGAATGCATGCTAAAGAACAAGGATTAACACATAGTTTGTACTAATAAGGCATCACCAAACAAAGAACATGAGCTTAAGGGTTAGGCTTAAATTTTTCTTAAGGTATTTTGTTTGGTGAACATGATCAAGTATGCCATGATTTACTGTATGCGTTAGTAACATTAATCTATTGCATGCAAATTTTTGTTTAAGAATAAGATGAACATAGTTTATGATGTTTCAAAATTCAGCACTCGAGTTACATGATTTGCTATAAAATCTGATTATCAAGGTAGATTGGATTATCAAAATTGATTGGAATAAACATAGTCATGCTTAGAACATAATTGAACATTCATTGAAAGTGATACAAAACTGTTTTTGGGTTTTCATAAAGATACTTGAATCTTAATGGGAATTAGGATTATGGAATTGATACAAATTTGATTTCAATTAGTTGAAACAAACATGTTAAAAACATACAAATTGATCCAAATTTGGAAATTTGATCATGTTTTGGAAATCTGATATTAGTATCATATTTTGATTTGAGGGATGACTTTTGGTTAAGGGAAACCCTTTAGGACCAATGGGATTAAAACGAAGTGTATTAGAGCTTGGAAATGGTTAAGAGGTGAAACAAACAAGTTACTTGAACATATCTGATTTCTGAAACTTTCGTTTCTAAAATCTGATCAGAACAAACAAGTTTCAGTAACCTTTCTGTGTCAAACCAAATCGGTCCACCGACCGATCAGGACTCACCCTGATCGGTCTGGTGACCGATCAGGGGTCTCTATGATCGGACTGGTGACCGATCAGATCAATTCTGTCCAAAGAACTCCCAGATAGTTCCAAATTTGTATCAGACCACTCCTCAGACCGATCCCCCTTCATCAATTTTGATGAAGTATCAATAGAACTGAGTAGTAGGATGATGGTTATGATACTTGGAACAAAACCTAATACCATTTTGATACAAACCTATGTTGGAATGTTTAAATTCATAAGAAAGGGTTTGTTGAGTCATGACTCTTATTCTTAATGTCGTGTTTCAGAAATGTTTCTGGAATAACGAATATCAATGGAGTCTACACCCTTGTTTTGAAATGCAAATTGTTAATGCAGTCTGATCAGGAACGTATCAGAGTTTCAGAAATTTTTCTGAAATCTGATCGCTCCCCAGACTAACAAGAAATATTTCTGTATCAAATAATCAACGAACCTGATCGGTCACGGACACCAATCAGGATTATGTGTCCGATACAGCTGCATTCCTTACTTGTCATATGAAACATATACATGTTTAACCATGATATATTTCTGTATATGTTTTCATGTACAATTCACACTTATTGTCATATGATGCATATACATTGTTGTCATGATACATCTATGGTATATGCCTCTCATATGCAATTCAAAAGTTTACCTTTGATTATTTTGGGTTTGGGGAGAGACCCGTGTTTGAGGGGGAGGTATGTTTAAACTTAATAACCATACCCTTTTCGATGTTTGACAAAGGTGGAGAGAATGGTTGATTAAGTTTAGGGTTATTGTAGGGGGAGGATTTTGATTCTCTTACGATAATTGAACTACCTTCAATTGATCATTAATGCCTAAACTTAAATCGGGTTGTCAAACAACAAAAAGGGGGAGATTGTTGATGCAGTCTGATCCTGATTGTTGTTTTGGTGTTGACACCGATTTAAGTTTGATTTAAGTCTGGTTGAGTTCGGATTAAGTCCAGGTGGATCGGGAGATCGCACGCTGGCATGTGAAAAGTCCTAACTTGGAGGGTTAGGTGAGAAAGTCCTAGCTTGGAGGGCTAGGTGTGAAAAGTCCTAACCTGGAGGATTAGGTGTAGAAATGTCCTAGCTTGGAGGACTAGGTGACTGAAATCCTAGTAAGTGAAGCTAGGTGGAAATCCCGGTGAGTGAAGCCGGGTCCTGGTGAGTGAAGCCGGGTCCTTGTGAGTGAAGCCAGATGATGGAAATCCCGGTGAGTGAAGCCGGGTCCTGGTGAGTGAAGCTAGGTGATGGAAATCCTAGTGAGTGAAGCTAGGTTGAAATCCCGGTGAGTGAAGCCGGGTCCCGGTAAGTGAAGCCGGGTGACCGAAACCCTGGTGAGTGAGGCCAGGTCCTAGTGAGTGAAGCTAGGTTGAAGTCTCGGTGAGTGAAACTGGGCATGGAGTCTTGGTCCGGGGGACTGAGCACGAGTCAGAGAAGGCTGGGAGCCCGTTCTCTTGACTTGGAGTGCATTTGGCCTTGCCTGGATCGATCTGGTGACCGATCAGGGAAGTTGGCACGGTGTTCCCTCGTGGATCGGTCTGGTGACCGATCCAGCTATGCCTGATCGGTCTGGTGACCGATAAGGGAGAGAAGACAGAAACTTGGGTTGTCTTCTTTTCTACTCCTGATCGGTCTGGTGACCGATTTGGAACACTATTCATATCGTTCTGGTGAATGATTAAATGTCGCGAGCTCCTCTCTATGTTTGATCAGGTTGCATCCTGATTGGTCAGGAAGTTCCCTGATCGGTCCCCAGACTGATCAGGCCCCAACCTGATCGGTCTGGTGACCGATCAGGGGGAGTTGGCTGCGAAAGCTGGGAATCACATCAACCATGTGGATCGGTCCGGTGATCGATCCTGATCTACCGTGATTTCCCAGTTTCCTACTGTGGACCGATCAGACTGGAGCCTGATCGGTCAGGGGTGACTCTAATCGGTCTGGTGACCAATCAGGGTTCACTCTGATCAATGTCAGACGCTCTGATCGCGTTTGTTTTCTCTGCGCTTTTTCTGATACACTGCCGATTTTTTGTGATATTCTTTGCTAAGCCTCTGTTGAAGTGTACAGGTGATAGCAGGTGATTCAAACACTCAAGGAGGGTCAATGGGAGGCTTTCCGTTGAGCAGGTTTGGCTGTTTCTCCTTCTCACGTTTCAACGGCAACTGGCGCAGCTGGCAACTGACGGAGGCTCAGCTGGAGAGGAGGTCTTCAGTGGACTGAGTGCTAAAGGGAGGTCAGTGGGTTCAGGCTGGCTCAGTGGATGCTGATGAAGCTTGCTATAGTGAGAGGAAGCTTAAGAAAAAGCTGGAAGTAGAGGAGCGGGTGGACAAACAGACATAAACTTGAGGAGTTTGGCTGGGCTGTGTCGAGAGATCTCTGTTGCTTTTAAGTGTTCTTGTTGCATTTCTGTGAGATCTGTGTGAGGTTCCTTCTTGTGTGATCTCTTGTACTCAAGTTCAATCATCCGTGAGATCTGTGGAGAGGTTTCTCCACCGAGAAGGAGACTCTATCTTATCCGGTGTTCACCGGGGCTTGATCTGCCAACGATCAAGGGATCGCCCACCTTAAGGGCACGCCAAGGAGTAAGGGCAAGTTATCCCCGAACCTTGTAAACGATCCTTGTTAGCGTTTTGGTTTGTCTTTAGTTTCTGCACTTTGTTTTTACTGTTATACTTTGTATTTCTTCCGCTGCGACTAATCTTCAAGTGCAGAAGTTCAGAAGTGAAGGATTTAGTGTCTGGCTATATTCACCCCCCTCTCTAGCCATCCTAGTTCCAACATCCATGACACTTAGGGATGACATGCATACTTCCTCTTCTTCTATTAAATGATTCATGTTTAGAAGAGAAAAATAGAGAATTAAGAGAAAAGTTAGATAACTTTACTAAATTCAAAAATAATTTGATTTTTTATGAAAATATATTTTTTCCTATTAGAGGATATCAAAAGAAATATGTTTGCAAAATTTCATGATTTTTTGAATTTTCTAGAATTTTTGACGAATTTATGAATTTCAGCTCAAAAGGCTGAAATTTGGATCAGCATTGTGCCAGTCGACTGGTGCAGAGGGCTAGTCGATTGATCTTACTAGTTCTTGGTATAGAGAGTAGTTTCATTAAGGTCAGTTGACTGATAACTGTCTTAGTCAACTAGTACTCTGATTTTTTGATTTCGTTTGGATTTTTAAGAAAAAACTACTCACTTTGTTGTACATTGATGTTTTTGTTTAAATTGTTTGGTAGAATCTTTTTGATAGTGTCAAAGGGGGAGAATTGAAGGGTTTAAGTTAGAACTTAACTTTATTTTCTACATGTTTATGCAAAAATTGAAAATCATGAGATAAAGCATAGGATAAGGGGGAGCTTGGATACTTTTAATGCTTCATATTATACTATACTTTGTATTTTCAAAATTACAATTTTTGTGCCTAACATAAACATATTGCTACACATCAAAAAGGGGAGATTATTGGTGCAATCGACCCATGTTTGATCGGTATGATCATGGGTTTTGTTGTATGTATCGAAATGATTAAGTTAGGTGTTCATATTGGTTTGATGTTGTGGGATCGAATTGAATCGATAGAGGGGGGGGGGTGAATATCGATCGACAACTTTTTCAGAAAACGTAAGAGTAATTGCGCAGCGGAAAGTAAAACACGACAATGCTAACACGTTTGTTTTACTTGGTTCGGAGTCGCGGTCGGCTCCTACTCCAAGGCCCACGGTCCTTAACCGTTTACGACGGGAAATTCTATATTGCGTAAAATATTACAACTAAAGTTTGAATATAGAATTAAAAAGAAAATACAACACTACAACAATTTTATACTGACGACCAGAGAAGTTGGAAATTCGGAGCCACAGGTCGTCGTTGGCACTTGAATCATGAGCACAGGGCTTGTCGGAGTGGAGCGCTTGAATGAATGCGTACAAAGCAATTGTGTTGAAGCCAAGGGGGTGAACCCCTTTATATAGTCGTAGCTGGGGCGCCTGTGTTGAAGGGGGCACTTGATACGTGACCCTCTCTGCGCGAACCTCAATCCGCAGACTTGGCCAGCGCTTAACCCTTCAACTAGGGCGCCTGAGCTAACTGGGGCGCTTGTGTTAACACAGGCACCTCTGTTGCAGTCTTGAGGCTTGCTTCGCAGTTGCTTTGGAGTTACCCTTTGTCTGGGGGGCCTGTCTCAACACAGGCGCCTAGCCCAGCAGGGCGCCTCACTCCATTGAGGCGCCTAGGAGCAGAAACCATCATCCCTTCGTTCCTACAACCAGGGTTAGTTCCAAAACACAAGAAACATATAAATGAGGTGAATTTAAGTATTATTAACAGCCTGAGCTGTCTTGGCTCTGACTTTGGGCTTCCCAAATGGAACCCTAGGTCGAACTGACGCCTAATGTTCCCTCCACGGGGAACGCGTCCTCACCTACTCCTCTCAGGAGATTTTACCTGTTTGCCAACCGGCTCATCCGGTTGGACTTTTGCCCAATCCCCCGGATCAGGTCTTCGTGCCCAGTCCACGACCAAGACTTAATGCCCAACTTTGCCCACCAGGTCTTCGGTGCCCAGCCCTCAGCCAGGACTTATTGCCCAGCTTTACTCACTAGGTCTTCGGTGCCCAGTCCACGATCAGGACTTATTGCCCAACCTTATGTCAAGACTTAGTTGCCCAGCCCGCGGCCAGGACTTAGTGCCCAATTCATAGAACCAGGACTTCGTGCCTAGTGTACCTAGGACTTTACCTGCACACTTGATTATCCTTGTTAGATCACAACAAACCTTAACTTCTGAACCCTTTGCCATTATTAAAACTCAGGTTTGACTTTGGTGCATCCAGCACCAACAATCTCCTCCTTTTTGATTTATGGCAAAATGGTTCAAAAAGTTAAGTTAAAAAACATTTCAAGCACATCTAACAAACAACATTATCTTAAGAAAAAAAATTAATTAGCTCCCCCTAAAATAAACATTCTCCCCCTGAAACTTTCAATGATATGCAGTTTTTAAAACTTCTAAGTGCTTTAATTTTTGACTAAGTATTTTTCAAGGTAGAGCAAAAACATTTGCACTAACAAAAACTTTTTATACTTAAACAATTTTTCACATAAAAATTTGCAAGCCCAAATTTTAAAGAAACTTTTACTTAAAAAATGGCTTAGCAAAACAAACAATTTTTTGTTTAAACCAATTTTTGCAAAAAAAATTTCCTTCTCCAAAAATTTCCACCTGAGGAAAAAAAATTTACCTAGCCAAAATTTTAGAAAAAAAATTTCCCTTAAAATGTATCAACTTTTGCATACTTAGAAAAATTATTTTCCCTTAACAGTTTTAGCTTTTGCATATTTAGAAAAATTTGCTTGGAAAATATTTTGTGCACTTAAAAAAACATTTTTACTTGAAAAAATCTTTAATAAATTTTTAGACAAGTTTTTGAAAAAAATGTGTTCACCAAGAAAAACTTTACTTAGAAACATTTGCCATAAAAATTCCAACAGATTTTTGCTCAGACAAATTTTGTTTACTAAGAAAAATTTTACTTAGGAATATTTGCAAAAAGATGTACTTAGAAATTTTGAAAATACTTAGAAATTTTTGAAAGCACTTAGAATTTTTGAAAGCACTTAGCAATTTTACTTTACTTTTGACAAAGAGATAAAAATTTGAAATTTTTTTCTCTCTTTTCTTTTTCTCCCCCTTTGCTATATATCAAAAATAGATAACAACCATTGCAAGTCAATTTCGAATTAGAGCTAGTTAAAAGAAATTGTAGATCCATATTGATCCAACTCTAGTGAATTCAAGTAAGAAAAAGGACCAAACCAATTAATCTGAATTTGTTCGGGTCCTGTCTAACCCATTTAGCTACTTACTAACTGTTATAAAATAGCAGTTTTCACTAGGGTTAGTCAAGTTAAGTGATTTGATCAAGTTAGATTTGTTAAGCTTGATCACTTAACTTGATTGCTGTTCAATTTGTATTTATCGCCCCAATTACTACAGATGCACTGACTTAAAGCATCTTGAATCATGGCATAGACCTAAGCATCTCAACCCAGTCTAGGTTATCAATCAAAGTACCCTAAGGTGCTTGTGAGATGCTGGCTTCTAGATCTATAGGTGTATGCAGTTCTAGGGTTAAGGCCTAAGCTAAGTTCATTTTCTGCAAAACCCTAGTTTTGAAGGGGGTAAGTTTTTGAATCAAAACTAAGTCCGGAAAATCATTTTGCATAAGTCATTAAATAAATTAAAGGTTTCATCCTTAGTTTTCAAGAACCTAACCCAGGTAAACCTAGAGTAATCGTCGATGATCACTAAGCAGTACCGATTCCCACTTAGTGACTTGGCTCCATGTGAATCAAATATGTCAAGGTGCAGGAGCTCAAGTGTGAGTTGGGTTATGTCTGATTGGGTTGGTTTATGAGTTGACTTAGTTTGTTTGCCTTGTTTACATGAGTTACAAATTGTATTTTCAAAATTTTTGATTTTAGGTACACCTTTAATTAACCCAAGTTGAGTAATTTTTGAAATTAGTTTGGTATGAGTGTGACCTAATCTCCTATGCCAAAGGTTAGATTCTTCTAATTGAGTCAGAAAGCATTTTGGTACTAAGGGTAAATTAATAGTGTAAACGTTATTTTTCCTAGTACTCTTAAGTGTTATCTCTGAGTCTTGGAGGTTTCTAATAAGGCAGTTAGAGTTGGTGAAAGTAACTATGTAACAAGTATCACAGAGTTGACTAATGCTAAGCAAATTGAATTTGAAAATTTCAACCAATAGCACTTTCTTAATAATGAAATCAGAATTAAGTTTAGCGTTACCTGACCTAATTACTTTGAGTGTAGCACTGTTGCCAAATTCCACTGAGCCTAGGTTTTTTAACATGATTTTGGTGAACTTCAATTTATCCCTAGTCATGTGTCTGGAGCATCCACTATCCAACATCCATTGGTCCAAATCTTTATGTTCCTACACATAAAGTTTGTATTGATTTGGATCCATTAGAGGTAGGGATAGCTTAAATTGAGTTTCACTATCTAGTCTGTCTCACCCATATCTAATGTTATCAACCATGTTAACCTTATGGGTTTTGTGAGACAGGTTTTCAAAATAAATGTTTAATTTTTGAAAGACAATTAATTATGAAATTGTTGAATTAATTTTAAAAACAATTGTAAAGTTGATTTTGAAAAAAATGTTAAGTCTAGGATTTAATTTAAAATTTGTGTTAGATTCAAATTTATCAAATAGTAAATTGAATTTGAGTTTCGATAATTGGCTTCCACGTCTTGGCGAGGCACAGAGGCCTTCTTTGGTCATAGCCTTTTTGGAGCAACAACCCTTTCCTTGACAAAGCCTTTTATCGAAATTTCATTTTCAAATTACTTCTTGAAAAATTTTGGTCTAACTAGCTTAGGTCTTGGATCAGTAGCTTCGGCTAGTTCCACCAGACTAAACATACCAAGTAGGGTACGACTTACCTCACTTGACCTTATTAGAATGGCTTCCCTAACATACTATCATCTCACCTCCACCTAATACTATGTTGTTCAAATTTTAAATAATTCTTTTGTCATTAAACTATTCCTAGATCTAAGTATAATAATAAAATTGCAAAAAAAAAACTAAACAAGTAAGCAAGCAATTAAATTAAGAAAAAAAATCATCTAACTATAAATATGGTTTTTATATTGGCTCCCCCTGGACTGAAGCCTCGATAAGGGTTAGGCAAGATGTGAATCTTGTCCTTGGGGATCCAATACTGGTTTGGTCCAGCTTGTTTAGTCAAACATAGCTTAGGGACCCATGCTTGGACTCGGGTTCTAGGTTGGTTCAACACGGAATAATACGAGCATTGTCTCGATTTGGTTCGATAACCTAGTCCGGATCGATTGAGAACGAACTTCTGTTTTCCAAGGATCATGTCAAGACCCTTGGAACCCGAATTGAACCGTTCTAAGGCAACTCTGAGCTCCTTGACTTGAGTTTTCAAGGAGGAATTCTCTTCCTCAAGCTTTTGGACTTGAGTTGAGTTTTCTTCTTGATTTGACTCAGTCAAGGGACTCGAGTTGACTTCCTCTTTCAGGAGTTTTACTTGCTGTTGGAGGGTCTCAACTTGGATGTTGGCTTTCGCTAATTTTCGGGACAGATAAGAAATTAAGTCATATAATTCAGCTTCTGGATAACCTGTTACTGTGATTTGTCCGTCCTTCGAAATTCTGAGTTTTTCGGTGTTGACGTCCTCATCTGGGTCTGATTCTGTTCCGGAGTCTGATGGATCATTTTCGATGTGCTAGAGGGGGGGTGAATAGCACTTTTTCGTCATTTTGATCTCTACAAAGTTGTTAGCGCAGTGGAAACAATAATATGCAAAGTAAATAAGAAATAAAACAATGCTAACAACCTGATTTACTTGGTATCCACCCCGGTCGGGTGACTAATCCAAGAATCCGTCGGTGGATCAACCCTCGGATAACCTCCGGCTAGATCTGTCGCTCAATGTGGGTGGAGAAACCTCGCCACAACACTTTGGAAGCTCTCTGATCATCATAGACTACTAACTCACTTTACCCAAGCGAGTTTTGTCAAGAGAGTTAGTAGGAAACGAGCCCCTTTAAATAGGGCTCGAATCTGAAACAGTCGCTACCAGTCGACTGCCCCTGGGGCAGTCGACTGGTCCCACTCAGATTCGACCGTTACAGCACAACGTTCAAATCTGCCAGCCTGTTTCAGCCTATACCAGTCGACTGTCCATGGGCCAGTCGACTGGTACACACCTAAGCCTAGGGTTTCGCTCCAGAGTACAAGTCGCTCCGCACTCAAATCCTCCCGGCTTAGCCCCTGAGTACAAACACACATACTCAGACCCTCACAACTCAGTTGACTCTTCACCAGCAGCCTTGAGTGTTGCCTTCACGCCCTCTTTGTTGGGACCGGGTGCATGTTGACATGGATACGGGTTCGTAATTTAAAAAAATAATTACGTGCAGCGGAAGAATTAGCATAAATAATTTCTCAAATTATTTTAACCACGTATCTAGCATGCAACCTTATGATGTGTGGACATGATCATAAATTAAAATTTTGCAGAAAGTAAACTAATTTACTCAATACCTCGCGTAACTCGAAGTAAGGGACGAGAACCAACCGTAGCGTCCCTTGGAAGCTTCGCCTCTATTCACGTCCACGCCGAGTTCTCTTCGGGATGACTTCGCAAAGCCACAAGTTTCGTGCCGACAAGAACTATTAGATTCTCCAAAGGCACAACTAGAATATCAAGACAGAGAGATGGAAACTAACCACCATGTAACGGAATCAAGATTCCGTGAAGGAAGGAAGGAGTCGCGACCCGCTTCGTCTTGGTGGTGGCTCACGGCAAGGGAAGGTGGCGCCGGCCCTAGAGGGATGGAGAGGGCACCGGCCCTAGAGGGAGAGGGAGAGGAGAGGAAGAGAGACTAGACAAGAATCCTTGATCACTTGAATTGATTTTCAAGCCTTGCCTATGCACCTTTATATAGTAGTCTCTTTATCGCCAAGTCTCCTCTTAACGGAATTTTTCATAAGAAATTTATCTTTATAAATTTTCTATGAATTATTCCGTTATACCAAGTTTTTATTATAACTCTATTTATAATAAAAACAACCATGTCTCCCCTTTTATTATGGAATAAAATTTATTATAAATTTTTCTTATCATGGAAAAATCAATTCATAATTGATTTTATAAAATAAAATAAATCAATCCATGGTTCATTTTAATTTCCATAAAAAAGAATAAATTTATTATATAAATTTTTTTATCATGGAAAATCAATTCATAATTGATTTTATAAAATAAAATAAACCAATCCATGGTTCATTTTAATTTCCATAAAAAGAATAAATTTATTATATAAATTTTTCTTATCATGGAAAAATCAATTCATAATTGATTTTATAAAATAAACCAATCCAAGGTTTATTTTAATTTCCATGAAAATAAATCTCTTTATATAAATTTCTTTATATAAATTTATTTATCCATAATTTTATAAAACAAATCGCGCTTGATTTATTTTATAATTTAAACCAAATAAATTGGTTTCCCTCCTTTATTGTGGCCGGCCAAACCAAAGAGGGTGGGCACCCTCTTTGGTCGGCCACACCAAGCCAAACCCATTACGAATTAAACTCTTTTAATTCGTCCAATAAGCCTTCAAAAGACTTAGTCATTTTAAGCTTCCGATGCGCCTCTGATAAATTCAGATTCGACTTATTTCTCTTGATTGGAAAATCCAATTTTCAACTCGTTTTAATCCCTCGGATTACTCGTAGTGCGTGTGACTAAATAGGCTTTCGATTTATGTTGGCCGTCTATAATCAACCAATTATAGAACGATCATGAGTGGCACCTAGTAGTACATCATGACCCCCCAATTAATCGAAAGATCAACGGTTGACCTCAGAAATAATTCTGAAACCCTTCGGCAGCTCTAATGAATCGTGCCTCATTCCCTTCACCATCTTATACCCACTTGGTTCAGGACACGGTCTATGTGTGTCAGTCCCCACTAGGCTGACTACGTCACACCTAGCCCAAGTAATGTCTTTCTCGTCCAACGGATTCTAATTACTCTCATGTTTCCTAGAGATTCATACTCGGAACATGTCATGCTCTGGCCAGAGACTTCGAGTAACAATCTGACGATAGGCCTTGGGTATACATCTCCTCGCAAGGAGTGGTGAATCCTTTGTAGGCTGTTCAAACATCTTCGGGCACTTCGGCTTATACCCAATCATCCTGGGTCCACACCTCCTTAGAGATGCTTGCTTAAGATGTCAATGTATAAGTCTCCGTGACCAAGATGACTTGAACACTGCAAGTCAAAAGAACATCGCACTTAAGTTGCAGTAAGAACTTTCATTGACATATCTATATGTAGATTACCATATGAAGTTTTACAGCTAGTCACTCCAATGAACTAGTTCCCTTAACTAGCATTCATGTGTTATCTCTGGACATCCCAATGTCACCAGCCAGTGAGAATCAGCTGATTAGAGAATAACCCATGTTAGTCTCAACAGAATTGATAGTGTCCGTATTTATCAATTCATCGACTAGGGATATTTTCAATACTTCACAATTGCACATGTAGAGATTATCACTAGTTGTGATTCCATCACAAATTCTCTCATGCTGTGAATTGTATTGCGGACATTCAGTAAATGAGTTTAAGATCTCAATCAAATACACCAACATGTATACTCAAATAGTGAATTTTCATTTATTAAAATAAATGTTTACAATCGCTACGCTATCCAATACCACACTTGGCTACTAACAAACTCCCACTTGGCCTAATGCCAATCGCTACGCTATCCAATACCACAGGCTCTAACATGACCCTCAAACTTGCTTTGAGTTAAGGCCTTAGTTAAAGGATCCGCTAAATTCCTTTCAGTGGGAATTTTCTCAATTTGTATATCATTCCTACTTATAATCTCTTTGATCAGATGATAGCGGCGAAGCACGTATTTGGATCGCTGATGAGACCTTGGTTCCTTTGCTTGTGCAATAGCTCCATTGATGTCGCAGTAAACCGGCACTGCTTCATCAATGGTTGGAACTACACCAAGTTCGGAGATAAACTTCTTGATCCAGACTGCTTCCTTTGTTGCTTCCGAAGCTGCGATATATTCCACTTCCGTGGTAGAATCCGCTACGGTGTCTTACTTGGAACTCTTCCAACTCATTGCGCCTCCATTCAAAGTAAATACGTATCCAGACTGAGATTTGGAGTCATCCTTATCTGTCTGGAAACTGGCATCTGTATACCCACGTATTACCATATCTCCTTCTCCATATATTAGGAACACATCCTTAGTTCTTCTTAAGTACTTAAGGATTGTCTTGACAGCCGCCCAATGATCCATTCTTGGATCCGACTGGTATCTGCTTATGACGCTCAGAGCATACAATACATCGGGCCTTGTACATAACATAGCATACATGATAGATCCTATTGCGGATGCATAAGGAATCTTATTCATGCAAATCCTCTCGTCTTCTGTGCGCGGACACATAGACTTTGAAAGGTTGATCCCATGCTTGATGGGAAGGTAACCTTTCTTGGATTCTGACATGCTAAACCTTTTTAGCACTCGGTCTATATATGTAGACTGCGAAAGACCAAGCAATCGTTTTGATCTATCTCTATAGATTCTAATCCCAAGGATATAGGTTGCTTCTCCCAGGTCTTTCATGGAGAAAGTTTTGGACAACCAAATTTTAACCGACTGTAAGACTGATATATCGTTTCCTATAAGTAATATGTCATCGACATATAACACTAGGAATACAACTGCACTCCCACTAACCTTCTTGTACACACAAGGTTCGTCAGGATTTTGCGAGAAATCAAACTCTTTAATTGTCTTATCAAAACGGATGTTCCAGCTCCTTGATGCTTGCTTCAGTCCATATATGGATCGTCGAAACTTGCATATTTTGGTTTTATCAACCGATGTGAAACCTTCAGGTTATATCATGTATACATCCTCAAGCAGGTTTCCATTAAGGAAAGCTATTTTCACATCCATTTGTCATATCTCATAATCATAATGAGCTGCTATGGCTAGGAGCATCCGAATGGATTTAAGCATAGCTACTGGCGAATAGGTTTTGTCATAATCAATTCTTTGTTTCTGACGATATCCTTTTGCCACTAATCTAGCCTTAAAGAGAACAACATTACCTTCCATGTCGGTTTTCTTCTTGAAAACCCAGTTGCAACCTATGGGCTTAATCCCTTCAGGTGGGTTAACCAAGTCCTATACTTGATTTTCGTACATGGAATCCATTTCTGACTTCATGGCTTCAAGCCATTTGTCCCTTTCTGAACTTTTCAGAACATCTTCATAACTGATAGGTTCGTCATCGCTTATGAGTAACACGTCGTTCGATTCACTTATAAGAAATCTGTATCTCTCTGGAACATTGCGTGTCCTATCAGACCTACGAAGAGGTGGTGTTTTTTAGGTTCAACTGATAGCTCATCATTATGAGTTATTGGTTGTGGGTCTAGACTAGGTGTCTCTGTAATGCCTATTGGAGTTTCTTGTACTTCATCAAGTTCAATGCCACTCCCACTGTTTTCTTGTAAAAGAAATTCTTTTTCCAGAAACACAGCATGCCTTGAAACAAACACCTTTTGTTCCAAGGGATGATAGAATTGGTAACCCTTCGTTTGTTGGGACGGGGTGCATGTCGACAAGGATACGGGTTCGTAAAATTTTAAATTTTTACGTGCAGCGGAAGAATTTGCATAAAATAATTTCCTAAATTATTTTAACTTCGTATCTAGCATGCAACCTTATGGTGTGTTGACATAATCATAAAATAAAACTTTGCAGAAAAGTAAACTAATTTGCTTTATACCTTTCGTAACTCGAAGAAAGGGACGAGATCCAACCGTAGCGTCCCTTGGAAGCTCCGCCTCTATTCGCGTCCACGCCGAGTTCTTTTCGGGATGACTTCGCAAAGTCATGAGTTTTGTGCCAACGAGAACTACTAGATCCTCTAAAGGCACAACTAGAAGAACAAGAGAAAAGGAAAGGAAACTAACCAACAAAGAAACGGAATCGAATTCCGAGAAGAGAGGAGTCGCTATCCGCTTCTTCTTCTTCTTGTTTTGTTTCTCCTTCTTCTTGAAGCTCACGGCAACCACCTTCTATGGGAGGAGTTGCACCGGCCCTAGCACACAAGAGGGGCGCCAGCCCTAGATGCCTCAAGGTGGGCGCCGGCCCTAAGTGGGGAGAAGGGAAGGAGAAGAGAATAAGAGAGAGAGAGGGAGCTCTATATCAATACTCAATTGATTAGTTCGGAATCCAAGGCTTGCCTATGGTTCCTTATATAGTTGCTTCTCCCTCGCTAAGTCTCCTCTTTAACGGAATTAACGGAATTAGTTATCATAAGAATTTATCTTATAAAATTTCTTATGACTTATTCCATTAACCTAGTCT